>JASDQU010372263.1:846-19587 GCA_032191745.1 Picea mariana | reverse complement strand
GGGCTGGGGGTGATATCACCACCCCAAATGATTACTAATAGTTTCTATTGAGATCAAGTAGGTTACAGGTAATGCCAGATATGTTGAGGTTCTCATGTGCTCTACGGTGAGCACATGTCCCCGAGATGGAGCCAGATGTTATCTCCCACTTTTAGGGATAACTATGAGATCATGTCTCGAGGCCCGTAGGTCCTAGACATGGAGTACCGAGAGTCAGATCAACTTGAGCATGGCCTCGGAGGGCCCATCGTTTCTCCCTTTCAACGCCTCCACTCTGTCAGTAGCAACAACATCCATCACCTTCAGCATGGTCCTGTATTAGAGATGGCTCTTGCTCCATGAGGTAATGAGTATGGGTATCATGGTATGTGTCACTCTGATCCTCAAAACTTTTGAATATGTGCATTTAATTCTTTTTGTTTCTAACAAATGCTTGGATCTTATACTGGTCTACTTGACCATGTCTGGAGTGAATGACAGGATTCCCTAGTAAGCATGTGCCCATAGGTTTTGAGTTGCCACTGGGGGGATTTATGAGAAGTCATTGTCCACTCCCATTACATTTGTCCAGGCATTGGGTTGGCCAATCATTTAAGGGTTGCACCTTGCCTTATGGGAAGAAGGGGCTAAAGGCCCAGAAGGTAAAAGCAAGCTGGCAAAAGATAAAAGCCTAAAAATAAAACCTTGAGATGCTTCGCCCATAGATCCCCGAGAAAGAATTAAAAAGATTCTCAGCAAGAAACAAGAGGGACCCTCAAAAATACAAGACCTATTCAGAGGATATGGGGTCTCATCACGAGCCAACCTATTAGGTCCATGGGAACCTAGTGGTATGACATTACTAGCAGTTGGTTACCACGCCAGGGTAGTGGCTCTTGGTTGCATGGCCAAGAGAAAGGGGGTCTCATCATGAGCCATCCTTCTCATCTCCATGAAAGTGCTTGTGGGTAACATTGTCACCACTGGTCACCACGCCACGGCAGTGTCCCCTGATTAGCTTCTTGAAGAAAAAGGAATAAATAATAAATAATAAAAGGCATGAATGGGCTTGGAAACATTTTCATCCAGGACAGGTGCAACTCGCCTTCTACAAAGGCACCCATAGGTAAGACTTTCATTTCCCTGCTTTCACTGCACCCCTTGTCAGGACATCCCTTATCCACCTCACCCATTTACATGACTTGGATGTAATCTATTATGGAAACATCCAGTTTCCAATGGACACTAGCCCAATAAGACGCCCTGTCACTTACCCCAAACTTGTATTGCAAATTTTCATAATGTCTTTGAGCACTTGACTGGGGTAAAAGTGGTTTTATGCACATGTTTAATAATATTGATGATGAGATGTGATTGACATTGCTATGATCCATGTGACTTATGATCCCATGGAAGGCACAGTTTTTGATGTGTGGGATCATGTCCGATGGACAGGTACCACATTGGACAGGTACACATGGGGAGATGATTAGTTCGGACCTCCATGGGGATGAAGAGCCCACTAGATGAATGTTGAGACCCCAGCAAGGGGCAGAGACAAGACAAAGGGGTTTGCATCAGAGAAGAGGAGGACGTTCCATAGAGGCACCCTGGCATAGCCTTACCTAGGGGGGGTCATGTCCTCTTCATTGGAACATTGGTCTTGGAAGGCCTAGGACGTCACCCAGGAGGCTCATGACTTCATCCAACTTCATGGATGTTTTGGGAGACAACAATGGTAGTTTGGCACGTGTGACAGGTTGGAGAAGCCCAAGGAGGGCTAACATTTTGCTCTAGGAGGCTGCATTTTCCCTAGAAAGGGATAACGTCGCCCTAGAAGGGGCATGACATCTTGATTTTGCTTGATTAGGATTTAATTTATGACAATTTAATGTAAAACAATATTATTGTGTATTTTGACCTTGTCGGCCTTTTGATGACCTAAATATTAATAAAGGTCATTGGTATGTTATATATTGAGGGTTTTTACCTTCATATTTTCATCATCTTTCACTCACTCATTAGTGAGGTCTAAAATTTTCACCCTATCTTAGGGTTGTGGCTGAAATTGTGAGGCGCACTTGTTGAAGGAAGACATTTTTGGACTATTTTGGCATTTCTTCTTGGTGGAAGGTTTACAACTAGGGTTTTTCTACTTGAATGCATGGTTTATGTAAGTGAATTTCTGCAACACTTCTTGATTGAATGGTTATAGTTTTGTTTACTTGCATTTGCTATTATAATTTGCTGAATCAAACCCTGGGTGACAAGCACTAGATAATGTCCTTGTCTCATGTCCCTACCAAGTTAAGAGCTATTTTTATTTTGTTGAAGTAAGATAGAGCCTTGCCATAGAAACACTCTATATCTACTCTACTAAGCTATCTATTTTTCACTTGTTATTGAGCTAAGAAGGAGGAAGACACATCAAGGCCTAGGGTTTCTACACCTTGATGATCCGTTTTCCCCTAGGGTTTGTTTGATGAAGCCTTGATCTAAAAACACTTCACCTTCTAACTCTCTTGTCTTTATCCCTATGAACTCTTGCTCAAGCTAGTCGATTTCATCTTGCCAACAAGCTAAAAAATGAGGAGAAAGAACTAAGGCCTAGGGTTTCTACACCTTAGTGAGCCTTTCTCCCCTAGGGTTTCATTGTTGAGGCCTTGCCTTAGCAACACCTCAACATTTAACCCTCTTGTCTTTGGTATTTCATTATCATTTAGTCCTTCAACCTGTGTGGCCTCTTTTGACTCCATATGCCCTAGTAGCGCACTAGTCTAAGACCTCTTGCATTGAGTAACTTGATCACAAACAAACTTCTAAACTTTGAACAAATTCTAACTCTTACTGACCCTAGCCTAGACTAATCCTACTAACCCTATTGTTGTTGTCACCTCCTGATGCTATAAACACCTTTGTGCAACATTCATTTTACTTCTAAAGAAATTGAATGATTGGTTAAGGCATTGTTTATAAAGTGTTGATATTGTTACATTGAATGCCAGAGTTTCTTTAGCATCTATTGAGAAGTGATATTGTAATCATTGCTATTTTACAAACATTGATTTACTTCGTCAATATTATTGCTCAAATTGTTTATTATCAAAAAATCCCTTGATTATATGAAGTATTAACTAACAAGTAAGCTTGCACATGTATAGTTTCTTTGTTTCTTTGTCTCGAGCAGGTACACTTTTTTGGTTACTACTTCCAGTTATCTTTTATCTTTATTGGCTATTAAGACAAACTTTCTGATCAGGTGGTGACTTGTGAGGGGGAATATTATCACTTAGCTTTCTTAAGCCTTTTGCCTTCTCAAAACCCCAGGTCATCGTGGACGTTTCCCCTAGGCCTTACCTCCCTAAACAGAAAGAGCCTTCCCATTGAGGTGACAGTGGTGGGATTGGTTCAGTTATGCCAGTTTGACCTCCTTTCATCTGTCTATTGTCTTAACTACAAACTATGTGATAACAGGTTGTATAGAGGAAAGTTCTTACCGCAGCTACCAAAAACATCAACACTCCCTCTTAGCTAGGGAGGTATCTTTCCACGATGTCTTCATCTAGTAGTCCACTGACTACTCTGCAATCAACTAGTAGCATACAACTACTACAATGCCATATAATATGTTGCCAAATCATAGTAGTACACAACTATTGTCCAATGGTACACAACCACCGTTAGTGGTACACAAGTATTGTCCAGTGATACACAACCACTGCCAATGGTACACAACCATCGTAGTAGCACACAACTATTGTCCAGTGATACACAATCACTGCCAGTGGTACACAACTACCGTAGTAGCACACAACTATTATCCCGTGATACAAAATGACTTCCAATGGTACACAACCACTGTAGTAGCACACAACTATTGTCCAGCGACACATTGTCACCGTCGTAGTCTCATGAATATGTTGTGATGTTTCTTCTCTCCCTTGTATCCATCAGTGCATTACCCCCTTAGTCACCTCACATGAATAATCTAGGGAACCCTTTGCCAGAGTGGTTAGTTGGCTGGAGGAGAAACATTACACCCCCCTCTCAACGAGGGTGAACATTTTGCATCACGCCAAGCTTGTTCCTGAAGTACTCATACTTCACTCTAGACAGAGGCTTGGTGATAATGTCCGCTATTTGCTCAGCCATGGATATGTACTGGAGCTCCACAACTCTTCTTTGCACCATGTCTCGGATGTAATGATATTTGATCTCTATGTTCTTTGACTTGACATGAAAGACAAGATTCTATGAAAGCTTCACGCAACTTTGATTGTCACAATGTATCAAAGTTTGCTCCAACTCTAGATCAAATATCCCTACAAGCAACTTTTGAAGCCACGTTGCTTCAAAGCTTGCAACACTAGTTGTGATATACTCTGCCTCTGTTGTACTGAGTGCCACTAATGTTTGCTTCCTGGTTAACCATGAGATCTTACCTGATTCCAAACTGAAGCAACATCTAGATGTTCTTTTCCGATCCACTGCACTCCCTTCCCAATCAGAGTCTGTATAACCTTGCATCTTCACATCTCCATCTGAGACATATCTCAATTCATATCCAATTGTACCACGTAGGTACCTCAACATAAGTTTTTTTGCCATCCAATGTACATTTCTAGGTTCAATCATGTACTGACTCAAGGTGTTCATTGCAAAGAATATGCCTGGCCTGGTATTAACTAGGTACATCAAGGATCCACTCAATTGTTTGTACATCGTGGGATCCACCAAATCTGAATATGAATCACTTAGGAAATTCATATTTATTGTCATAGGTGTGGCCATGGACTTGCAGTCCATCATCCTGAATCTCTGCAAGATCTCAATAGTGTATTTTCCTTGGCTAAGGAAAATCTCACCTGGTCTCTGCCACACCTTCAATCCCAAGAAATAATGCATCAAACCTATATCTTTCATCTCAAACTCTGAAGTGTTCTCCCTCTTACACCCAACTATGAGATTTTCATCTCCTGTTAGAAACAGGTCATCCACATATAGAACCAATATCAATGGGAAACGATTATCAACATTGTAGTAAAGATTGGGATCTGCATCACTCTTGGTAAACCCCAAGCTCATCAAGTAGCTATTTATCATGGCATATCAGGCCCTCGGTGCTTGTTTTAGTCCGTACAAAGATTTCTTCAGTTTGCACACATGGAACTTAATGGAAGAAGTGTCCTCAGACACACACTTTTATTAAATAGGTAAATAAATTACATATGATAATTTGCAAGAGTTTACACCCGAACACACCAACACTCTTGCAATTCAGCTATATATAAGCTAAATGTCCTGACAAACTCTAGTTATGGATCACTTATTAAATAAACAAGTGTTCATTTACAATAAATTCTATCTTAACAATCTTCTAACTATACTCCTAACTTAGAGCCTAAGATACGACACCTTTCTAGAGTCATATTTTTCACAATAATACTCTATTTCTAAATGTCTCCATTTATTAATCAAATATTCTAGATTATTAATTTAATATTCTAAATTAATAATTATTTTATTCTAACTTTTTAAACTATGATATGTGTATTTTGGATCATTTAACATTCCCCCCTATGATCCAAAGATACATTACAACAGATACCAAGTTCATCCCTGAACTTAGTAAATTTTATTCTGCCAAGAGGTTTCGTGAAAATGTCGAAGATCTGATCTTCTAAAGGACAATAAATTGGCTTGATGACATCCTTTGCAATGAGTGATCTGATATGATGATACTTGGTGTCCACATGCTTTGT
This sequence comes from Picea mariana, assembly GCA_032191745.1. Classification (NCBI taxonomy): domain Eukaryota; kingdom Viridiplantae; phylum Streptophyta; class Pinopsida; order Pinales; family Pinaceae; genus Picea; species Picea mariana. The sequence continues at coordinate 13,846 of JASDQU010372263.1, read as the reverse complement.
CTTTGAATGAAAAACTGGATTCTTGGCAAGCTTAATGGTTGATTGGTTGTCGATGAATAATGATGTAGCTTTGTTTAAGAAATGCCCAAGTCCTACAAAACTCTGTGTAACCAAAACATTTCACATGTTGCTTCCCATGCTGAGATGTATTTTTCTTCTGCTGTAGAAGTAGCCACAGTAGCTTGTTTCTTACAACTCCAAGACACTTTTGTTGAACCCATGTTCATTAAATAACCTGATGTTGATGCTCGATCATCAATACTTCTAGCAAAGTCGGCATATGAAAATCCACCAAGTACAAAATTTTTATTCTTTTTGTAAAGAATACCAAAATCTTTTGTTCCTTGGATATATCGAAGAACTCTTTTGGCTGCATTCTAGTGATTGTCTTGTGGTTGCTGCATAAAGCGTGAAAGAATACTGACTGCATAAGATAGATCTGGTCAAGTGTTTGTCAAATAAATCAAGCTGCCAATCAATTGTCTATAAGTAGTGTTGTCTACCATTTCCCCCCCTTCAAATTTTGAAATTTTCAAGTGTTTCTCCATAGGGGTAAGAGATGGTTTGCAATCCTGCATTCCAAATCGCTGAAGAATTTATGTTTCATACTTACTTTGAGAAATGAAAATATGATGTGGATGTTGGAATACTTCAATTCCAAGATAGTAGTGAAGTAGCCCCAAATCAGTAATCTTAAAACCTACATGTAACTCCTTTTTCACCTGTGCAATATGATCATCATTATTCCCCATAATGATCAAATCATCTACATAAATAACAAGAATCACCAGATATGGACCCTGTTGATAGATATACAAAGTATCATCAGATTCACTTCGGTGAAAACCAACTTTCCTAAGGTATTCATCCATTTTGGTATCCCAAGATCAGGGAGCTTGCTTTAACCCATATAAGACCTTGATTAATTTGCAGACTTTATGTTCCTGCCCTTCAATTTCAAAACCTGGTGGTTGTTGCATATATACATCTTCCTATAAGTCTCCATTGAGAAAATCACTTTTTACATCCATTTGATGAACTTTCCAACCTTTCTGAGCGACCAATGCAAGTGTTAATCCGATGGTATTCCATTTAGTTGTAGGAGCAAAAGTTTCCTCATAATCAATGCCTTCCTGCTGTGAAAAACCTTTAGCCACAAGTCTTTCTTTATACTTATCAATTTATCCATGTTGGTTGTATTTAATTATGTAAACCCATTTGCATCCGATGGGTTTAACACTTGTAGGACAATCAAGAAGTTTCCAAGTGTTGTTATCAATTACTGCTTGATACTCTTCAATCATAGCATGTTGTCATTCTTTATGTTTATTTCTTCTTTGTATGTGGAAGGTTCAGTAAACTCATTTGCTATTAAAGAAAAAATTCCTTCACTATTGTGTGATCCCCTTGTTCCTGTTTTATTCTGCTCATCAGGCCTTACATCTTTCAAAAGTTGAACTGCCCATTTTGGTAGTTGATGTTCACTTGTTTGGGAATCTAAATTACCATTATTGTAAATTGGATTAATGTAAACTGATGTTCATCCATCAATTGAAGATTCTGGAGGTGGAGAATCATTGTCAGATGAACTGCCGTTGCTAGGAGATTCTGATGAACTGCTGGAAGACCCAGATGATGTTGTTGAAGTAAATGGACTCGATGTATCATCTTCAGATGAAGCAAAATTAAGTTCATACCAATTATGTGAATTTGGTTGACTTTGCATTTTTCCTTTTCTTTGATTGCCTTTAGTTTCTAACTTTTGAAGAAGACTTTCTATTTCTTCAACACTCTTACTTTCAGTTTCATAAAAAACTACATCTCTGCTCACAATAAATTTTCCATTGGACAAAAGTCGGTACCCTTTCTTCTCATCAGAATACCCAATCAATGTGCATTTTAAGCTTCTTGAGTCAATCTTAGTTCGTTTTTCTTTTGGAACTAAGACATAACATACTGATCCAAAAACTCTGAGATGTTTAACTCGAGGTTTGAAACCAAACCATGCTTCATAAGGTGTGATTACATCCAAAAACGCAGTTGGAGATTTGTTCCTTAATAGATAGTTGTATGGATTGCTTCTGGCCAATATGTAGAACTTAACTTTTTAAAGGTTAACATGGATCTTTCCATTCCTAACAAGGTGCGATTCATTCTTTCTACGACTTCATTTTGCTGAGGAGTGTAAAATTTGTAAGATGTCTTCTTATCCCATTGTCTGTGCAATAAGTTTTGAATTCATTAGAAGTGAATTCCCCTCCATTATCTGTCCTAAGAGTGCCGATCTTTTCTTTAACTTCGTTTTCAACAAGTTGACGAAAAATCTTAAACTTTTCAAATGCTTCTGACTTTTGCTTCAAGAAGTAAACCCAAGTCATTCTACTGAAATCATCAATAAAGAGTAAAACATATTTGCAACCACTGAAAGAAGTTTGTAGTGGTCCACAAACATCACTGTGAACTAGTTGCAACCGCCTATTTGCACGCCATGAACTTGTTGGAAAACTCTCTCAACTTTTTTTTCCATAAATGCAAGCTTCACATTTTGTATTTTCCTTTTTGAAAGTTGGAAGTCCCTTAACCATCCCTTGTTTTTTTCAATTGAGAGAGACTTTCAAAGTTGAGATGTCCATATATCACATGCCACAATCATATAGGTGAAATACCTGTACTTACTGCTCCTGCAAAATCAAAATGCCTTGGAATAACTGTCCCTTTCATCCTTAACAGTTTCCATCTTCATAACCTGTCATCATTGTTTTCATATTCTGTTTGACTGAATTAATCTTAACTAAGCCATCTTCCATAATCACCTGATGTCTTGCTTGTCGAATCATGACTAAAGACAACAAATTATTTTTAAAGGTTGGTACGTACCATACATTTGAAATCATTCTTTCTCCAATATCAAGTAAATAAATTTTAACTACACCTTTTCCATAAGGAGTATGTTTGGTATTATCCGCAAGAAAGACGAAATTAAGATGGCATTCTTGAAAATTCCAAAAAAAATCACGTCTAAAAGTCATGTGTTGAGATGCTCCTGAATCAAGAATCCAAGCATCTTCGTAATCACTTTGAAAATCGGTGGAAATTTGTAATGTTGAAGATGAGGTAAATACATATTCTGAGCCATCATCATCTCAATCATTTGCAAATTGTGTTCTGTTTTGATGAAACTTGGAAATTTTATCAATGGAAGTTCGACAATCTTCTGCATAATGACCAAATTTGTTACATCTTCTACAAACAATTTGACTTAAATCTCTTCCTCTGCCTGAATTCTGTCCTCTGCCTCTGTTTTGACCTCTGTTTGGATTTTGTACTCTGCCTTCACTGTTGCCTTGAAAATAACCTCTGCCTTGACTATTTCCTCTTCCTTGAAAATACCCTCTGCCTTAACTGTTTCCTCTGCCTTGAAAATACCCTCTGCCTTGACTATTTCCTCTACCTTGAAAATTGCTCTTGTCTAAAAAATTTGTTTTCTCTACTTTGGCTTCGACCACGACCTTGTACAAAATATCATCTTCTTCTGCTTCTAGAATCGTCAGTTGAAGAGTTACTTGTGTTGGCTTCTATGAAAAAAAACGTCTTCCCCAACTTGCTTTTTCTTTCCAAAAGTTTTGTTTTGTTGAGATAACATTTCACTTAGATCATCAAATGCAAGCTTGTCTAACTTTCCAGTTACTTGTAAAGTTTCCAAAAAATGTGTATAGGAAGAAGACAATCCAACAATTAAAATTGTGACCATGAAACTATCATCCCCTGCTTGAAAACCAACGTTTACTATTTCCTCCTTAATGTTCTTAAGTCTGTAAATATATTCATGTACATCACCTCCTTCAATCAATTTCTGTTGGAGCAACTTTAATTGACGATCAACTTTCTTTGATTTAGGCTGAGTACCAAATAGATCCTTCAAAATTTTCAAAGCATACCATGCATCAGTGGTATTTTCAATGTGGCCATACATCTCATCATTAACTGAAGATTTAATGAGTGATAATGCTTTGGCATTTTTAATTTCCCATTTCGCTAGTCTGGTTGCATCTGTAGGTTTATTTGGCTTAGTATCTTTATTACATATATCACGCCAAATTTCATTATAAATGAGAGTGCTTTCAATGAGACGTTTCAATGTATTGTATGATTTTGTGCCTTCAAGTTTATCAGAGTCGGAGAACAAATTAATTAACTTCGACATTATAGTGTTGAATCTTCGCACCAAAAAGATTCAAGCAAAAGATATCAAGATGAGCAACACACCACACGCATCACACAAAAACCGATCTATCGGGGCTTGGCCTTGACCCTCGTATAGTCGTTGAAGCAAGAGAAAAATGACTGAGCTTTGCACTTGGCTCTAGTCAAATTCCAAATAACTTTCAAAATTTTACTCTTTGCAATGCCCTTGCAAATTTTTTTACCCAAAATAAAAAATTCACCCCCACTCAAAGTAAATTTACTTTGAGTCACAAAATTTTTTACCCAAAAGAAAAAAACACTACTTAAAGATCAAACTGGCAGGCTCGCCTCTGCTCTCTCTGCTCGAAAATACCAGTTACGTCCTTCACCACGACTTCTCAACGGATCGCTCTTAATAACAATGGAGTGTAGAGTAAAATACATAAATAATAAGTAAACCACAGTACTGTTGCATCCTAGCTCCAATCTCACAGTTTCAATGCTCTCTACAATACCCAACTCTCGGTTGTCTTCAAAATCAGATTCTTCATCTGACGACCAGGGTTTCATCTAGAAAATAGGTCGCACACCTCCAGTAGACTGTGTGCACAAGTCTCCATGCGATGTCTCAATTCCTTCACATGAGTTCGCAAACTCCTCCTCTCTTCACGACTCAGTTCTTCTCACAGTTCTCATGGCTTTGCTCCACGTGCAATTTCTGGCAGAAGATTGATCCCTTTTCCTATAAACTATTTGCAGTTCTTCGAACATACAGAGCAAACGAATTGGGGTGCTGTGAATCCGTCAAGTAAACAATGAGGGAAAACGTAAACCCTACTTTTGAGATCCATTCTTGTTGGTGATGATAGTGGGAGAAACCGCTTCAAGCATCACAATACAGAGAACACAATCACTGATAAGACTGCTAATCCCAGAGTTGCTCATACAATCAGATACAGAACAGAGGCGGCATCATGGATGCGTATTGATGTCCAGTATCCCTCATGAAATAAAATAGCAAAGCAAAGTTCACATAACACTTCTTAAAAGTGCGTGGAGGTTTGAAATCGGGATTTTCAAATGGATATGCTCCTACAAGTATAACATAGAGTGTCACACCACAGGACCATACATCTGCGATCTTGCCATCATATTCTTTCTGTGGTATGTGAACGACAAGAAAAAAAATCTGGAGCTATGTATGCAACCCGAACCAATTGACTTTTCCGTGGTAGGCGATCAGTAAAAAAAAAATCCATTACCTGTGTTTATCTAATCCAGGAGAGAGGGAATGCATGGATGATTTTACTGACGGAGTGCGCTGGCCTGTAGAGATGAAATCTCCTCCTTAGATCAGCTAATATCCTCCTCAATTCAGATGCATTACTAGAGCTATGATACCATAATAATGGCAGAAGTGTCCTCAGACACACACTTTTATTAAATAGGAAAATAAATTACATATGATAATTTGCAAGAGTTTACACCCGAACACACCAACACTCTTGCAATGAGCTATATATAATCTAAATGTCCTAACAAACTCTAGTTATGCATCACTTATTAAATAAACAAGTGTCAATTTACAATAAATGTTATCTTAACAATATTCTAACTATACTCCTAATTTAGAGCCTAAGATACGACACCTTTCTAGAGTCATATCTTTCACAATAGTACTATATTTCTAAATGTCTCCATTTATTAATCAAATATTCTAGATTATTAATTTAATATTCTAAATTAATAATTATTTTATCCTAACTTTTTAAACTATGATATTTGTATTTTGGATCATCTAACATTCCCCCCTATGATCCAAAGATACATTACAACAGATACCAAATTCATCCCTGAACTTAGTAAATTTTATTCTGCCAAGAGGTTTCGTGAAAATGTCGGAGATCTGATCTTCTAAAGGACAATAAATTGGCTTGATGACATCCTTTGCAATGAGTGATCTGATATGATGATACTTGGTGTCCACATGCTTTGTCTTTGAATGAAAAACTGGATTCTTGGTAATCTTAATGCCTGACTAGCTATCGATGAATAATGATGTAGCTTATGTTTGAGAAATGCCCAAGTCCTGCAAAGCCTTGGCCCTTGGGCATACCATGCCCTATGTGCTTGTTTTAGTCCGTACAAAGCCTTCTTCAGCTTGCACACATGGAACTCCTTCCCATGAATCACAAACCCTTGTGGTTTTTCTATGTACACTTCTTTCTCAATTACACCATTCAAGAAAACAGTCTTGACATCCATTTGGTGTAATTTCCATCCCATTGTGGAAGCAATCGCAATAATCGATCTGATGGAAGTGTACTTTTCTACTAGAGCAAACGTCTCAACGCAGTCTTCTCCCTCCTTCTGGGAGAAACCTCTAGCCACAAATCTTTCTTTGTACTTTTCTATGTTGTCATCTGCAACATACTTGATCTTGTAGATCCACTTGGAAGTCACTATTGACTTTCCTTCTGGTCTCGGAACCACTTCCCACACATCATTCTTCATGATGGACTGATACTCCTCCATCATGACATACTTCCATTCCTGCTTCTTAGCAGCTTCTTCAAAGGTGGAAGGTTCTAAATCAATGATTCTACTCATTAGCGTCACACAAATGGAAAACTTGTGTGGTCTCTTGCTCTCTCTAAAGGAGCCTTTGGGAGTTGCATGTCCTTCAACTTCCTACAAGGTGTTCTAGAGCCAAGTTGGTCTCTTCCTGGTGACTGCAACGTCTCTGGGTGGATCTACATGTCTCTTTGACTCTACCATCTCATTCTGAACTTCTGAAATGGGTTCCTCTATAGTAGAGTCTACCATGACTGCATCCCTTAGAGCCTCCTACTCCTCTCGGTCCTCATCCATGTGAGAGTCCCTTGATCTTCTAAAGGCTTCCTCTTCATCAAATGTTACATCTTGACTGATCTCAATCTGTCTCTATTTAGGAATGTATATTCTGTAATCCTTCGAAGTCTCATTGTATCCAACGAAGGTGCCCTTCTTTCCTGAAGGTTCCAATGTTGTTCTCTTTTCCTTTGGAACATGTATAAACGTTGGACAACCAAAAATCCTCAAGTGACTGACTTATGATTTCTTTCCAGTGAACACTTCTTCGGGTGTCTTGTTCCCCAATATTTTGTGAGGACTTATATTTTGAACATACACAATTGTACTGGATGTTTCTGCCCATAAATGCATGGGTAATCCATGGTCATGGATCATTGCTTTAGTTGCTTCTATAACGGATCTATTATTTCTTTCTGCAACCCCATTCTACTGGGGGTTGTAGGGAGTTGTTAGCTCCCTCTTAATTCTTACTTCTCTTCAAAAGTCTTTAAACTCTTTTGAGGTGTACTCACCTCCATTATCATATCTCAAGACTTTAGTCTTCATTTCAAAGAGATTTTCAACTAAAGCCTTGAATTCCTTAAATTTGTTGAAGACTTCTTCTTTCGCTTTCAAGAAGTAAATCCATGTCTTTCGAGAATAGTCATCCATGAATAAGGCATAGTATACAAAGTTTCCTAAGGATGGCACTGTCATATGTCTGCATACATTGAAGTGTATGATGTCCAAGATCCCCTTGGACCTGTTGTCACTGCTAGTAATGCTTCCCTTGACATTCTTGTCGAGTGTGCAACCTTTGCATACTCCATCATGTTCTACCTGAATATCTGGTAGACCTGTAACCATCTTTCTCAATATTGGTATCGCTCTATAATTTATGTGACCAAGTATTTTATGTCATAGCTCACAAGAGCTCACACTGTTATGCACAATGGCTTGTTCTTGGTGTCCCTTCAATTTATACAATCCTCCCTCTTGGACACCAATCGTGGTAGATTTATCTATGCTTGAATTCGTGGGCCATAGAAGAACTTGACCATCCATGAAAGCTACCCTAAAACCTTTATATTCTAAAGAAGAGATGGAAAGTAGCTTTGTCTTCAAGACTTTGTACAAACAAAATATCTTTAAGTGAAAGAGAGTTGTCTGAGTCAATTTGTAGGGAGGCTTCTCCAACGCCTTTGAGTACATGTCTAGAATCATCCCCAAGCTCCAATTGAAGGGATGAACTCATTTTTGTTAAGTTTGAAAGAGAATTTTTGAATCTGTTCATGTGTTTGGAAGAACCGTTATCTATAAGCCAAGTATCACTCCCTTGAGTGATGGTTCCTGTGAGTGTCGAGACATACAAATTCTTCATCCTTTGACTTATGCTCTTCAGCATCTATTGCATGTGCATGGTGATTCTTCTTTCCCTGTCCATGTCTAAGAGGACATTGTGCGGCATAATGTCCCATCTTCTTACAGTTGTAGCATATGATCTTTGACACATCCTTCTTGTAGAGTAGTTTCTTAGACTTCTTCAGACCGCCTTCTTCCCTTTCTTTCCTTTTCTTCACTTGAGAAACAAGGGCTTCATTTTCATCATCATTTGTATTATGTGTCTTGGATATTAATTTGGATTCCTCTTGGGTACAATTTGACCATAACTTGTCAAACTTGGGCAATTTGCTTCTAGCGCAAATGCCTTGAACGAATGGATCCCAAGAGGAAAGAAATCCATTAAGTGTAGTAGTCACAAGGTCAACGTCATCTACTGGGTCTCCAATAACCGCTAACTGGTCCTTGATCTGTGAGATCCTCATAAAATAATTGGCAACTATTTCTGACTTCTTCATTGTCACGTTTCTGAGTTGATTCCTTAGAGTAAGCTTTCGGTTGGTATTCTTACTTTCATAAATTCTGGTTAGGGTACCAAACATTTCCTTCAGTGACTTCAGTTTTGATACATTAGGTATCATATGGTCTTTTATCAAGTCTTTCAAGATGCTCTTGGCCTTGATTACATTCTTCCTGAACTTTTCCTTAGCTTCTTCATCTTCAGGTTCTAGAAGTACCTGCTTGACATGATCCAATAACTCATTCTCTTCTAGAATGAGAAGAACTCTTTGCTTCCAAGATCTGAAGTTATATGCTCCATTCAATCTATCTTCAACTCTCATAATGGTTGAAATGTTCGCCAATAGAAACCCTATATCTGAGAAATTTTTAATTCTTGATCTTCACGGAACTGCAGCCAGAGTGTTGTAGGGGGTGCACTAGGGTAGGGAAAAATGCTCTGTGGTGAAAATAGTCCCAACACCTTGGAACTAGTGCTCAACAAGGTTGAAAAATTATTCTAGTGCAGCGGCAAGGTACTGTTGCAAACGATCTTCCTTCTAGTGTTGTTTTAAAGGTAACCAACTCCGATACCATGTTATATTTTATTTATTTATAGAACAATAGAGTTACCAATGTTCTTTTATCTTCTTTAACATTAACAAATATATGATGTACTGAACAATAATAGAATCATAAACAAGAGCCAAAAGAACACAAGATATTTATCCTAGAAAAAGCCCAAATGGGGGAAAAACCCAACCAACCTTTCTTAGATAGATTTCTTCCACAATAGTCCAACCATACATCGATGCTCAAGAGAAACAAACAAGAAAGAAACCTTAGCACTAGGCTAGCACATAAGCTAGTTCTACCAGCTGCAGCAACAACACCATACAACTAGGGCGCACCTCCTTAAATAGATAGCGCACAAGAGAAAGCCACCACTAAGAATAACCAAGAACCTCAGACTATGTCTTCTTTTCCTCGGACTTGTGCTTCCTTCTTAAATAAGTGAGTGAGTGTGTGTCCAAATGAGCTAGATGTCTCCCTTATTTATAGTCTTCAAGTCACCTAGTTGGGCTGAACTTCTTCTCTGGGGATCTTAATTTGACTTTATCCTTTTCCTTGTGAGTCAACTTCTCTTATGGGGTATTCTCCCACTATTCAATGGTCTTCCTAGACTTCTTGAATCTTCTTCTCTTATAAGAAAGGTTGTCTAGAGGAAAGTTCCTCCCGCAGCTACCAAAAACATCAAAAATTATTACGGATCAAGAAGTCAAAGGATAGAAAACAATGTGTTCCTAGTAAAACCCCAAATGGGGGAAAAACCCATCCAACCTTTCTTAGATAGATTTCATCCAAAATATTCTAACCATACACCAGCTCTCAAGAGCAACAGACAAGAAAGAAACCCTAGCACTAGGCTAGCGCATAAGCTAGTGCTACCAGCTGCAACAACAACACCATACAACTAGGGTGCACCTCCTTAGAGAGATAGTGCACAAGAGAAAGCCACCACCAAGAATAACCAAGAACCTCAGACTATGTCTTCTTCTCCTCCTTGGACTTGGGCTTCCTTCTTCAATAAGTGAGTGAGTGTGTGTGTGTCCAAATGAGTTAGATGTCTCACTTATTTATAGTCTTCAAGTCACCTAGCTGGGCCAACTTCTTCTGTGGGGATCTTAATTTCACTTTATTCTTTTCCTTGTGGGCCGACTTCTCTTTTGGGGTATTCTTCCACTGTTCAATGGTCTTCCTGGACTTCCATAATCTTCTCTTCTAAGAAAGGTTGTCTAGAGGAAAGTTCCTCCCGCAACTACCAAAAACATCAACAATTATTATGGATCAAGAAGTCAAAGGATAGAAAACAATGCGTTCAGAAGTTGAAACAAGAGAATCAAGATCTCCAGAAGAACCTATCGAAAAAAAAAATGAAGAAACTTCTCGTTTGAAGAACCTTAATCAAGGGCTACTAGAACGAATCAAAAAGTTGAAAGAAGAGAAACTTGAAAATCCAGACATTAAAAATATCGACAAATCAAATAATGAAGAAAGTTTTCCTCTAAAAAATCATAATCAAAACCTATTGATGCAAATTAAGAAGCTTAAGAATGATAAGAGGTTGTTGGAAAACTAGTTAGAACAAATCCAAAAGGAAGCATCAAAGTCTTCAAGAGTAAAAATCCAAGTTGTGGAAAAATGAACAAATACGGATCCAATCCACATCACAACTCAAGAAGATGCCAATCCAGTTGAAAAAAATACATACGGATGTTGGAGTACAAATGATGGAAACTCTAAGTGTACATACTAATAAAAGTTCATCAATTAACTAAGAAACATCAATGTGAAAAAAATCATATAACAAAATTAAACCAAGAAAACACTACAAACATGATAAGGGAAAATAATGTTATAAGAAATCTTTATCAACATCCAAATCGTAAAAGCAAATATCTTAAACAATCAAAGTATCAATATCACTTATAGGTTGAGAACAACTAAATTATCATCCAAAAAATATTGATACCGACGCAATTAAGTCTCATGATAACACTTCATCATAGAAAAGCAATGTTCCGCAAAGGATTGAATTAGGATGGTCCAATCTTTTTACAATTGGAAAGCTTTGTTCAACACTCGGATGTTCATATTGTCTTGTATCATCAACTATGACAAGCCCAAGAATAGATAATGATGCAAAGACATTACAAGCCAAAGAAAAAGACGACAAGCCCTTCCATCACTATGTTTTGAAGACAAAGCATTTCAAAAGAGGAAGAGAATGTTTTGAACACAAATATAAATAGATATAAATAAATAATAATAATTAATACTCAATAACTAAATATGTTATGAAGAGACACCATCCTAATGAAAGGTCATGTCTCTTCATGAAAGGGCACCCCTGCATGGGTATATATACAGATCCTCATTCTCATTGTAATCATCTCATACTATCTATTCATTCTCATATACATTTATATATATTATTTATTGTCCTTGTGGTTATCTTTATATTCCAAATATTTCAGATATTTAATCCATGAGCTAGATTTGGTTGTCACATTATATGAAAAACAAATTGAACTGGAGATATTTTTTTCTCAATCCAACAAACAATATTTTTTTGTTTGTCACTTTTAGATCTTTAAGAGTATGAGATGCAAAAATACAAAATTGTCTGCAAGAACCTCATTTGTATAGAATCAACTTTATGACAATTATAACAATTTTAATGCAATTTTTGTATTTCAGATTAATTTTTTTAAGTCTAATTACAATTAGAAAGCTTTGTTCAACACTCGGATATTCATATCGTCTCGTATCATCAACTACAACAGGCCCAAGAATAGATAATGATGTGAAGACATTACAAGCCAAAGAAAAAGACGTCAAGCCCTTCCATCACTATGTTTTGAGGACAAAGCATTTCAAAAGGGGAAGAGAATGTTATGAACACAAATATAAATAGATATAAATAAATAATAATAATTAATACTCAATAACTAAATATGTTCTGAAAAGACACCATCCTGATGAAAGGTCATGTCTCTTCATGAAAGGGTACCCCTACATGGGTATATATACAGATCACCATTCTCATTGTAATCATCTCATACTATCTATTCATTCTCATATACATTTATATATATTATTTATTGTCCTTGTGGTTATCTTTATATTCCAAATATTTTGGATATTTAATCCATGAGCTAGATTTGGTTGTCACATTATATGAAAAACAAATTGAACTGGAGATATTTTTTTCTCAATCCAACAAAAAATATTTTTTTGTTTGTGGGTGAAATCATGAAGGTGGGTTACACTTTTGCTTGTTTTATGAGAAAAAAACTGTATTTTCACAAGTTATTCAACTTCCGACATATAAAAGTGTTTTTTTTTATTTAGAATTTCACTTTACAGTAAAAACAAAACTTGTGAAGAATTGTGTTAGCTTTCCAGTGACTATTTTTCAATTTTTTTTTATCACGATTTGATATGTCAATTTGACAATTGTTTAACAGTATGTTTCTTAAACACGAAATGAATGATAATGAGTTACTTATTTCTACAACAATGTATATATTATTAAACTTATGTTTTGAAGAAACAAAATATACTGCAACAATCTACAGAG
>JASDQU010372262.1:74065-85548 GCA_032191745.1 Picea mariana | reverse complement strand
CCATCCCTGACAACGAAGCCATTTATGTTATCACTAGGAATCACCCTCAAACTGTAATAATGATAAGCCCAATACCCATTAGTTTATACAGTAATGTAAATGAGTTTTAGGTGGTCAAATGGAGAAAACTCAATAATAATAACGTTTTAACTCAGAAATATGGACTAGCATGCATAAGCAATTGAGGTCTGGAATCAACTTCAGTCAGTAAGTTGGAGTAAAGGTGAATAGGAGGAAGACTTCAATGAGAAAGTGTAGAGGTATACTATGAACATCAGATTTTCCAGCAACCTAAGGAAGAAAAAATTAAACACAATTCCTCTTGGATTCAAATTTCAAGGAAGCTGAAAGAAATCATAACAGTACTATAATCAAACATTTATCATAATATGGTTACAACAATCCATGTGAATCAATCAAACATAAAATCTATCAGTGTCATAGGCAAATAAGATGGAGTAAGAAGGTTGACTTAGAATAACCAAGATGTCTCAAAAACAAATACATAACCAGAGAACCAGTTGTTCTCAATCAAAATATTACAATATTAGGGAGCCTAGATCAACCCTTCCACCTTAAAAAAATATCAAAACTACTTATATATACTAAAATGATGCAACCACCAGGAATGTGATCAGATCATTGCCTTCAAAGCCTTCATTTGGTGCCCGCTCTGTCAGGTTGTGCAAACCTCATTATGTCAGACACGGGCCATGCATAGTTATGTGCTTTATAGGAAAAATTTCCCATAAGGAAGCTTCGGATCGTAAGTGTGCCTTCATGGATGCTCTTTGCAACGTTTTCCATTTATGGGATGAGGCGAGGTCTCAACTGCTTCCCACAATATTCAATAAATGTCTTCATTGGGATTACGATTGGGCCAAACACCCATATTTGTTCTCAAACGGTGCCAATGACTCCTGTAATCCATCCTGACGCCTCTAGGCCATGAATGGTCTTTGTCTGTGACCAATGCGAGCTTTGCAGGTGGTAGTCTGATCGCGTATGCGTAGGGGTGATGTGGAGCGAGGTGCTTTTGACCTTTGGCACAACTCCTCTCCATCACTCCATCCTCAATGTGACATAGGGCCATGAACCTACGCAATTGCACGATTGTGGGCGCTACCAAGGGTGGTCTGAAAGAGAACCGATTTTTTCCCTGCAATTCACCATGAACCGCCACACGTCCCTTTCCAAAAACCACAATTCTGATTGCAGCCCGCCCTTAAAATTTTAAAACGTGCACACCTTTCGACCCCACAATGGAGTGTGATCGTTGATCTTGTGATATGAGATGAGGCTTCCTGATCAATGACCCAGATCTGACGCTTTGGATTGATGGATCAGATCTTCCCTCTTCGAATCAATGGTTGAGATCTGCTTCGTGAATCAGCCTTTTGGAATTTCAATTCTCAAACCACATTTCCCTCTAAGCAAAACCTCTGGAGCTGAGGATCTAATGACGCATGGCATTCTAGATAATTAAATGGTCCAGATCTATTTTAGGCTTTGACCATTGATTTTGGGCCTAGAATGAGTCGCTCTGAGTGTATTGCTTTGCGCTCATGAATGTGGCCTACAGCCCTTGACAACTTTATGTGATAACACCTTGGTAAACCTTGTTCTTGTTTTTTTCACTATCTAAAAATGTCATTTAGACACTCAAAATCACTCTACAATTTAATGAACTTCAAAAATCACAAAAAATCATAGAAAATTGATTGCTTTCACTGTTATGATAGTCTTTCAATCTAAGTCGTAGATCTCAAATAAAAATAAATATCAATCGTTGATCCATTAGACCTTCTCGATGCTCACAAACRAATTTCCACCATCGATCGTCAACTTGAAACAATTTGTACCATTGATTTTCCAACACTACATCTGAGATCAATGATAAGATATTTCTTTGGTAAATCAAACTTKCTCACTGCTTTCCTTGAACCCYGATCATCGACCATCAACCATAAGTCATTTTTCTTCTCAAACCAAATTTTCCAACAAATCTCATCGAACCCCAATCATTGTTGATCAGTCATTGACGAATTCCCTTGAAAATCAACTTCTTTACAAATTCGTCTCAACCCAACCATCGAATATCGGCCATATCTTGGTTAATGTGACAACTATGTTGATGTGGCATGACACGTAGATATTGACGTGTCATCATGTTAGAAAAACAGGATCGCGAAGCAATAAAATAAAACAAATGCGGAAATAAAAAACAAAAGATACAAAATAAAATAGAGACACAGATATATGTGGTTCACCTAGTGTGGGCTATGTCTACCAAATAAATTGTCAAGTCCTTCCTTTTTATTATACAACAAAATGAAGGGATACAACCTACAACTCAAGTGTTGTAACTTCCTCTTTTTTCTATTGCAGTCTCCTCTCTCAGAATACAACATTCACGATAATACACAACCAAAATACAATTCCCTCATAAGAGAGGGTTTCCTTCTAGGCAAAAAAACCCTAAAAATAACTTCTACCGTCAGATTTGTGACCTTATAATGAACGATCCAGATTGACTACGAAATTGCAATATTTTATAAGGCAATTTTTCCCGATATTTCTCTTTGGGGGCGTTGCCCCTGAATCCCCTGCCAGGTGAGGAAGTTGTGGGGGGGTAGGCTCCCCCACCTCCCGTTAGGGAATGGGGTCTAAGAACGGTTGAAACAAACATCAGAATGAGGAAGATAATCAGGCTCCACAACCAACACATCACACATGGACATTGACATGGAACTCTGGCTAACGTGGCATGACGCATGGATGCTAGCATGTCATGGTTGTTCGACAACACAGGTATTCCAACAGAGGACGAACACCTTCAGTAACCACTCACATAACCAGATCAAAGATCAACACACAGATGTTTTCACGTGGTAAAACCCCTACGGGGAAACATCCACGACCCCAGCCAACACGACCACTTGGAGCAGTTTATTAATGCAAAGAAAAAGATTACATAGAGATTTTACAAGAGAGTTTCTCACAATCAATCATCGGCAAATGACCCTCCATGCTATTTAAATAAAGATCATGGACCAATCGGGTGTTAAGCCACGAATCAATGGCCGTTGAGATCGAGGAGAGTATGAATCGTCAGATCACTCTATGTCGGGAACATATTGTGACCATCGGATTTCCTAACTACAAATGCATACTAATTCATACTAAAGAAACACACTAGAAAACACACTTTTACCTAACGACATAAAGACCAAGTAGATCTTACTAACTCCTAAGTGTCTAAATATCCTAACATCCCTCCTTAAGAACAACTTGGGATAGGATTGAAGGATTTATAATAGTGACACAATAGGATAAGGAAGGAGGCCTTAGAGCCTATCCTCCCTTAATGACAACTTCCTGAAATCCTAACATAGATCGAAGTTTGGAAAACTTCGCTTCTGTAAGAGACTTTGTGAAAATGTTTACAACTTGATCTTCTGTAGGGCAAAGAGCACTTCAATAACTTGATCATGAATGAGATTTATGATGAAGTGCATGTGTAGCTCGATGTGTTTGCTACAATGATGTTGAACTGGGTCTTTGGCGAGCTTGATGGAACTATGATTGTCACACCAAAGGCTGGTCGGATGCTGGTGTTGGAATCCAAACTCTGAAAGGATCTGTCGAAGCCACAGGGCTTCCTAACTTGCATTTACCACTACTTGGTACTCTGCTTCTGCAGAAGAAAGTGCAATAACCTGTTGTTTATTACAGGCCCAAGTGACAGGTCCTGAACCAAGGCTGAAAACATAACCTGCAGTAGACTTTTGATCATCAGGGTCGCCGGCCCAATATGAATCAGTGAAACCAACCAATAAAGGAGCCCCCTCTGAACTGTAATGTATCCCGAACTAAACTGTACCACTAACATAGCGAAGTATCATTTTAGTTTCTTTCCAATGACTTTCATGGGGTGTTTTTATATATCGAGCATTAAGACCAACAACAAAGGAAAGATCAGGACGAGTATGAGTCAAGTATAAGAGGCTACCGACTAACTAACAGTACATGGTGGCATCAACTTCAGGAGAAGTACAGGTGGCATAAATCTTGACTCCAGACTGAAAGGGAGAAGGGGTTGGTTTAAAATCGTCCATGTGAAAGCGACAAAGAAGGTCACAAACATACTTAGACTGGGAAAGAAAAATTCCTTCATTGGTTTGCAAAACTTGGAGGCCAAGGAAATAGTGAAAAAAGCCTAAGTCTGTCATTTCAAATTTCTTCTTGAGGTTGGTTTTCACATCGTTTAAAAGTTTTGAGTCACTGTGAGTAAGGATAAGGTCATCAACATAAAGGACAAGGATTATGATATGGATTCCTACTTTCTTGGTATAAACATTAGGATCATAATGGCATCTAGAGAATCCACTGGCAATAAGAAAGCTATCCATTTTGGCATACCAAGCTCGGGGAGCTTGCTCAAGACCATAAAGAGATTTCTTGAGGTGACAAACAAGTCTAGAGTCATTCTGGACATAGCCAGGAGGTTGTTCCATGTAGATTTCTTCTTGCAAATCTCCATGCAAGAAGGTGGATTTCACATCCATCTGATGGACCTCCCATTTATGTGAGGCAACAAGGGCAAGAACAAGGAGGATGGAATTCATTTTTGCTATAGGGGCAAAGGTTTCATTATAGTCAATTCCTTCAACTTGGGAAAATCCTTTAGTAACTAACTGAGCCTTGTGTCTTTCAACACTTCCATCTGATGCATACTTAGTTCTGTAGACCCATTTGCATCTAACAATTTTTCTTCCTTTTGGAAGAGGTACAAGATCCCAAGTATCGTTTGCCATTAAAGAATGATACTCTTCATTCATTGTTGTATCCCAATATGGATGACCTGAAGCTTCTGCAAATGTCTCTAGATCATGAGTTTCTGAAACTTGAACCAAAAGAGAAGAGGCTCACTGGAACTATGAACGTGTCCGATGCTGATCTGAAGGATCACTGACAAGATCACCAATTGCTTCTCATGTGGAACATACCCATCTAGGAAGTGGTGGAGCTGGTGCTGGTTCAGGTTCAAAGGACTCATCTGGAGGAGGGTGAGAGGGAAAAGGTGGATTTTCATCCTCACTGTCATCATCTAAAGAAGAAACTAGATCATAAGAAGGCACAAATTCCGAAGATGGCTCACAGGCCGAAGAAGGCACAATCGTTGAATTAGGCTTGCAGGCCAAGAGATTTTCATCAAATTTAACATCTCTTCTAATAATAATTTCATTACAATGTGATTGAAGAAGTATGTAACCTTTGACATCTTAAGAATAACCAACAAATATACACTTCTCACTTTTAGGCTGCAATACTTTCCTTTTCTCATCAGGAATGTGAGCCCATGCTATACTGCTAAATACATGGAAGTGACTTACATATGGTTTAATTTTAGTCCAAGCTTCTTCCAATGTTATATTTTTAAGATCCTTTGTGGGAGTGCGATTTACTATGTAATTTGCACAGTTGATGGCTTCCACCCAATACTTTAGACTTAATCCCTTAGATTGGATCGTACAATTAGTCATTTCTTTTAATGTGCGGTTCTTTCTCTCAGCAATACCATTTTGTTGTGGTGTATATGGAACAATGTGTTGCATTTGGATTCCCTGTGTAGTGCAGTAGCTTGTAAAATTATTGTTCACATATTCGCCTCCATTATCTGTTCTTAACCTTTGAATTTGATGTCCAGATTGCTTTTCTACAAGGGCCTTGTAGGCCAAAAACTTGTCAAAAACTTCACTCTTGAGTTTTAAGAAGTAAACCCAAGTACGTCTGGAAAAGTCATCAATGAAAGTCAAGAAATACTTGCACCCAGAAAAAGAAGTAGAAGAAAGTGGACCACAGAAATCACTGTGAACACGCTGCAAAGGACCCGAGGTGTGCCAAGAGGCACATTTGTCAAAACTGTCCCGATGATGTTTGTCGAGAACACAACCGACACAAACACCATCTATGCATGAAACAAGAGGAAGACCAGTCACCATATGTTGATTACATAGTTGCTGCAATGAGTGATAGTTTAGATGACCAAACCGCTCATGCCAAAGTTTGGTCAAGCCATCGCTATGAGCAACAAAAACTGATGAAAAAGATGATGACCCAAAGTTGTCAAACTTGTATAACCTGGTAATATCCAGTTGTAAGAACATGCTTAGGATCTTTTAGATCCTTGATTACAACTTGGTTAGGTGAAAACTCAATGGTTTTACCTTCATCTAAATGAGTGATTTGATATACTGATAGAAGGTTACAAGAAAGACTTGGAACGCATAATACATCATTGAAATGACCATTATCTACTTGAACTATTCCAGATCCTACAACACTAAGAGATCTATCATCACCAACAAATATTTTCTTGGTGTTACATTCATTTAGAGCAGAACATATGACTTTATCATTAGCCATATGATAAGATGCTTCTGAATCAATAATCCACTCATCAGAAGAAGAAGTAGTAGTAGAATTTGAATTGAAGGAGAAACCAGAAGCATAAAGTGCATGTCCGTGAAAAGAAGAAGAAGTAGAATCGATACTGATGTTGTGCTTCTTCATCGTTGTTTCTAAAGATACTATCTTCTTGAAACATTTGGACTCATCATGACCATCTTTATCACAAAATTTGCAATGTCTGTTAGTATTCTTACTTTTATATTTTTCTCATTTGTCACCAATAGGAGTTGAAGCTGTCTAAGCAGATTTGGGATGCTTATGTTGTGTGTTGTTGTAGCGAGGATGTTGCTTCTTGGGATATTTGGGTTTATCTTTCTACTGGGCAACTAAGGCTTTGTTGGAGGGGCCTATAGTGTTGATCACTCCAAATTGTATAAGCTTATATTCCACTCGAATCAAAGAATCACAAAAGGACTCAAGAGTGGGTTTTTCATAAGCTTCTTCCCCTAGAGCCTCTCTCATGGCATAAAAAGTAGATACAAACACAAAATATGCACTACCTAGCTTAGAAAGAATAAGATAGATGCAATGCTCTTCATCCATCTTTATCTTACATTCTTCACATAAAATTCTGAGTGTTTTAAACCTAGATAGATAGTCTCCAAGGCAAGAAAAATCATTTGGATTAAAGGTCAGTATTTGATTTTCTAACTGTTGTGTTCGAATAATATTGAGTTTACCAAACACATATTCAATCGTGTCCCAAACTTCTTTGGGGTCATCAATATCTTGAAGGTGGTACCTTAAAACAAGAGAGATGGAAATTCTGATTAGTCCACATGCTTCATCATTCCTATTATTCCACTTGGCTTTCTTATCAGCATCAGTGGGTGCTTTTTCATTTCCCAAGGTAATCTGGTACAAGCCTTTACTTCTTAATAAATCTTCCATATGACATTTCCATTGGAAGTAGTTGTTGTTGGTAAGAAAGATAGTACTTGTAGAAGCCCTATTAAATATGTAGATAATGTGGATTTAAAAACTGAAACTGATGATATGGATGGAAAGAGCTCGAAAAGTTATGCGGTTTTTTTTTATTTTTAAAAACGACACTGAAAACAGACTTTCGATGTTAGAGTTATGTCCTTTAAAAAAAAAGGCACAATCGGTAACCAAATGACCACGTGATTGTGTAAGTTTGTTTATGAAGTGACCCACTTTTATAAAGAGAAGTGGGGATCACTTTTACAATGAAGTTACTTTATAACAGAAAAGATGCATGCAAAATAAATATCTCTAAAATAAAATATTAAAGCTACTTATAGTGATTCACTTTTATTCTTGAAGTGAATTACACTTTACAATTTTAGCATGAACTTTTTCAAAAAAAGGTAACAAAAGAGAGACTTGAACTCAAGACCTCTTACTTAATAAGGCAACTTTTAACCAAATGATTTAACAAAACATATTATAATATTCAGAAGGAGGATTTTTGTTGTTGTTGTTGTCGGCCTTGGAGAGCGTGCTAAAAAAAAAACTATTTTCACACAAGAAAACAATTTCGCTTCTCGATGACAACAAGGGTTAGATTTCGGTTAGCTTACCCGGACAATGCACCTTTTCCTATTTGTTTCTGATTTTCCGAGATCGCACAGGGCACGGGGCAAAGAGAATACACAGATCTAAAAGAGTAGCAACCCAGAAATAAATAAAACAAAACCAAAATAAAACCAAAATACTACTCTACAAAAAAAAATTAAAATGCGTATTCAAGCTTTATACCTCTGGATCTGATTGTAATGGTCGTATCTTGGGCAAACAAAAATCTTTTCGAGTGAAACGAAAAGTGTTCCTGACTGAAATGAGCGCTCCAAACGCAATGGAATAGTCCTCTCAGCATAGAAATGTACAAAAATGACAGAAAGTGGAGATGAGGCAACTCGGCTTCACGATCTCGATCTACAACAGGAGCGGGTCTTCAAACATGCTTTGATACCATGTTCGACAACACAGGTATTCCAACAGAAGATGAACACCTTCAATAACCACTCACATAACCAAATCAAAGATCAACACACCGATGTTTTCACGTGGTAAAACCCTACAGGGAAACATTCACGGTCCCAGCCAACGCGACCACTTGGAGCAGTTTATTAATGTAAAGAAAAAGATTATAGAGAGATGTTACAAGAGATTTTCTCACAATCAATCATCGGCAAATGACCCTCCATGCTATTTAAATAGAGATCATGGACCAATCGGGTGTTAAGCCATGGATCAAAGGCTGTTAAGATCGAAGAGAGTATGAACCGTCATATCACTCTATGTCGGGAACATATCGTGACCGTCAGATTTCCTAACTACAAATGCATACTAAAGAAACACACTAGAAAACACACTTTTACCTAATGGCATAATAGACCAAGTAGATATTACTAACTCCTAAGTGTTTAAATATCCTAACAATGGCATGTGGATGATGGCATGGAAAGACACGTCATCATCCTAATTTTCTTCATCTGTGATCCACCATATCTCTTGGATGAACTAAACACCTTGTTAAATCTACCATCCCTCAATCATCGACCATTGATGATTGACGTTTTCTTTTGGACACATGAAACCTTTCACCAAAATTTGTCAATCCCCGATCATTAGCCATCGATGATCCGAGATTTCCTTTGGTTGAACCAAAATATTTTTCAAGCTCTTCGATTCAATCGTCAACCATCAACCATATATGTTAGAAAATTAAACTCTTCTCAAATCTCACTGATCCAACCATCAACCATTGGCAATCTCTCTTCGTGAACTCCGACACTTAGAATTTTTCGATCAAATCTCATATGAATATGGGCCATCAATCTCCCATTCAAAATGATATTGATCATGTATTCTCCAAACTTCACCCAACTCTGTCGATGAACCTTGACCTTCGATCTAATCCTTTTACCAACCGTCGAAAATGAATCTCGACTGTCGATCCTTTAACTTCACCAATCTATGAAAATAAATCATGGCTGACGCTTCTTTAACTTCACCAATATGTGAAAATGAATCATGGTCGTCAATTCTTTTGTTTTTGCAAAATCCCGAAAAACTCATGAGTTTTTAATCAACTCACGATGAATTGGGGTCCTTGATCCCAAGATCAAACACGATCTTGGTCATTGATTCATCAAACTCTCCCATTTCTTTCAGCTTCCATTGGAACGCAAATTTCGACCTTCGAGGTTGAATCTGACTTTGCAATGTTGTCAATTGATGCCATTAAACCCCTTAGACAGTTTTGGGGCATTTAAAACTTGAATTTTTCTCATGAATTTGGGATTTTCACTCTGATTTTAGAGCGTTTTCCCCCAAATTCATCAAAAATCAAAATCCGCGACAACAATTTTTTCCAAATTTGCACTGGTTCTTGGCCCATATGGGTCAAGTGTTGAACATAAAATTTGATACCACTCTATAATGCACCCAACCCCGAATTGGGTCACTCAACTACTAAAAACGACCCAATAAATTTTTTGATAACAATTCGAAATGCATAAATAACACACACAACATGGCATTCAAACTTATACAATCGTTCATGTTAATTAAAAACATAAATGCAATTGTTTAACTGTGCAAATCAACAATTAAATAAATACAACATCATTCAACCATGGAAATGGAAATTCATATGCATCACTCTACTCACAACAAGTAGCAATAAGAAAAACAACTCAGAGTAAAATGCACAACAACTATATCAACATTTAACAAAAATAAACATAGCAAGATAAGAACAATTATCTTAAGAAAATATGCAACCTACTATAGAGGACGAACGTTCCTCCCAACTGTATACTTGTTGTTCCAGTTCTCAACAACAAGTCACTCCTGAGATGGGGCTATGAATCCACATGAGATGGTGGTCCCTAAGTCTGGATAAAGTCCCCCTCTTAGCATAAAATTCCGACGACTAATGTCATTCCACCAACTCTCTTCCCCACAACATGCACAACCCAAGGGATGGGATCCCTCTTCAATGTTCATGGTCCCTCAGGCCTTGCCACTCCCCTCTAGGGCTTCCAACATAGGTTGGAAAAACATATCTCTGTTAATACCTCATATATTCTACAGATGAAACACAAATTCCTCTAATAACAAAACACTTGCTTCTCTTGACAAATTTCGAACAAAATTTTGCGCATAGGCCTGCAACCTCTCTTCCCATGAAATTACAACTTCAAAAAGCTACCATACATGTCCACTATGGCTGCCTTTAGGCTTCAACATGCCAAGATCTCTTGTTGTCCATAAAACTCCATGTAAAAACTACTCTGCATGCAAAAACATTAATGTTTTTTTTTTCCCCCTCTACACATAAAAAATTCCTCTTTTTATCTTTCTTGTTTGAATTACACTCTTCCCCAAGCTAATTGTACTCAACCCTCATTCTATCAATAAATATGGGATGCGACTTATCACACCCACCCTCTTACATGAATTCAGTGATTGGGCTCTAGAACACTCAACTAGAAAATGGAAGCTTCATACTAAGGATAATTTAGAAAGGAATGGGTTTGGGATTAATAGACATTGACAAATTATCCCCCTTGGATCCTTTCCCTCTCTTGTGGAAACTAAGCCCAAAAATCTTGCCTGTTTCCATTTGCATCTGAAAATACATTTTATTCATTATATTCAATTTATATCATTTACATATTACACCGCTTGGCCCTCTGCCATACATCACATTTACAATATACATCGTTATTTTGGGGTTTGAAAATGGGGATGTTACACGTGCTTTATTAGACTAATAAGTTGTTTTGTTAAAGATAAACTTTATGGGTAAGTAGAGAGGAGTTTGTCTCATCTTGATGGTGAAGCATAAATTCATGGAATAAAGGCAATTTTTTTTGGTTGGTCCTCTTTTTGAGAATGTGTCATAGACTGAGAGTTGAGAATTAAAGAGGAGAGTGTGTGTGTGTATATATATATATATATATATATATATATATATATATATATATATATATATATATATATATATATATATATATATATATATATATATATAT
>JASDQU010372262.1:40358-57845 GCA_032191745.1 Picea mariana | reverse complement strand
AGCTCCAAAGAAACAAAGAGATGGACAACAAGAGAGAAATCAGGAAGCAAATGTAACAAGTGATGTGTTACAAGATTCTTTGATTATTTCTATAGATAATATTTTTGAGTCTATGGTAGTAGATTCGGGGGCTTCATTTCATGCCACACCCCATAGGAAACATTTTCTAGATTATGTTCAAGGTGATTTTGGACAAGTTCATTTGGGTGATGATGCACCATGCAAAATTGTTGGAATGGGAAAGGTAAAAATAAAGCAATGCAATGGAAACCAATGGTTGCTGAAAGAGGTAAGACATGTTCCAGATTTAAGGAAAAATATAATTTCAACAGGGTAGTTGGCAAGTGAAGGTTGTGTACCATATTTACAGATAAGATGTGGAAGGTCGTCAAAGGATCATTGGTGATAGCAAAAGGAGAGAAGGTAGGTACATTGTATTTATGTACTGGTAATACTGACTCTTCTATCTCTTTAGCTTCTACAGGAGTGGATACAACACTGTGGCATCATAGGCCGGGACACATGAATGAGAAGGGTATGCAGATACTTCACAAAATAAATTTGTTGCTAGATCTTAAACAAATTGATTTGGACTTCTGTGAGCATTGTGTTTATGGAAAACAAAAGAGAGTCAGATTTCTCTGAATCAGAAAAGAAAAGAAGAATGAAAGGTTAGAGCTTGTGCATACAGATGTATGGGGACCAGCTCAGGTATCATCTCTTGGTGGCTCTCTCTATTATGTTACTTTTATTGATGATGCAACTAGAAAAACTTGGGTTTATTGCATTCGACAAAACTATGATGTTTTTGATACTTTTAAGAAATGAAAAGATTCGGTTGAGAATGAGACAGGGAAAAGTTTGAAGTGTCTCAGATCAGCTAATGGAGGTGAATATTACAACAAGGAGTTTGATGATTACTGTTCATACCATGGGATTCGTAGAGAGAATACAGTTCCAAGAACACCACAATAAAATGGTGTGTCGGAAAGAATGAACGGGACAATCATGGAGCGTGCAAGGAGTATGAGATTGCATGTTGGTTTGCCCTTACAGTTTTGGGCAGATGTTGTAGATACTGTTGTTTACTTAATAAACAGAGGACCTTCAAGCTCTTTGGATGGTAGAATTGCAGAGGAGGAATGGACAGGAAAAAAGGTAAACTATTCTTTTTTGAAAACTTTCGGTTGTAAAACATTTGTTCATATTGATAAAGAAAATAGAACAAAGCTTGAGTCTAAATCCAAGAAGTGTACCTTTATTGGATATGGTGTTAATGATTTTGGTTATAGATTATGGGATTATAAAAATAACAAAATCATTAGGAGTAGAGATGTCATATTCAATGAGAAGTTCATGTACAAAGATCAATTGCAGGGAAAGAAACAGGAAGAAGAAAAACAAGAATACCCAGTGCTTGATGAGATCACTAAAAAAGAAATTCCAAAAGAACTTGAAAATCAAAATGTACAACAACATGAGCAACAGGTACCTCAAACACCTGCAAGTGTTGTTAGAAGATCTACCAGGTTAAGTATACCCCCTGAACGATACTCTCATTCATTGTATTATTTATTGTTGACTGATTCTGGTGAACCCGAATGTTATGAAGAGGCAATGCAGGTAGACACCAAAAATAAGTGGGAGCAAAGCATGAAAGAGGAAATGGATTCCTTGGAAAATAACCAGACTTGAGACTTGGTTCAGTTGGCTGCGGAAAAAATAACATTGCAGAATAAATGGGTTTACAAGTTGAAGGAAGAAGATGGAGGAGAAAAGTGGTACAAGGCTAAACTTGTTGTAAAGGGATTTGCACAAAAGAAAGGTATAGATTTTGATGAAATATTTTCTCCTGTTGTTAAAATAACTTCAATAGGACTATTTTAAGTCTTGTGGCAGTAGAAGATTTGCATCTTGAACAATTAGATGTAAAAACGACTTTTCTCCATGGGGATTTGGAGGAAGAGATTTATATGCAGTAGCCACAGGGGTATGAGGTCAAAGGGAAGGATAATTTGGTATGCAGGTTGAAGAAGAGATTGTATGGCCTAAAGAAAGCTCTGAGGCAGTGGTATTTGAAGTTTGACAGGTTTATGACAGAACAGGGTTATAGTAGATGTCATTCTGATCACTGTGTTTATTTTAAAAGGCTAGAAAATGGAAGCTATATTATCTTGCTATTGTATGTAGATGACATGTTTGTTGCAGGGTCTAATATGTAGGATATAAATATGCTCAAGAAGAAATTAGCCAATTCATTTGCGATGAAGGATTTGGATGCTGCAAAGAAAATTCTTGGCATGAGAATAACAAGAGACAGGAAAAATCGCAAATTGACATTGTCTCAGGGTGAGTACATAGAGAAGGTGTTGGAGAGGTTTAGAATGCAGAATGCAAAACCAGTTAGTACACCTTTGGCCAGCCATTTCTAAGGAAATGTTTCCCAAGACACAGGAGGACATGTAATACATGTCCAGGGTCCCTTATTCATCAACAGTTGGCAGCTTGATGTATGCAATGGTTTGCACAAGACCAGATATTGCACATGCAGTAGGATTTGTGAGAAGGTATATGAACGATCCAGGTAAAGAACATTGGGAGGTAGTAAAGTGGATTCTCGGGTATTTGAGAGGTACTTCTACTCATGCATTATGTTTTGGAGGTTCAGACACTTTTCTACAGGGATATGTTGATTCAGATATGGCAGGTGATAAAGACAGCAGGAGGAGCACCACAGGGCATGTTTTTACTATAGTTAGAACAACAGTAAGTTGGATTTCTAAACTGCAAAAGGTTGTTGCACTTTCAACAATAGAGGCAGAGTATGTTGCTGCTACAGAGGCTAGTAAAGAGATGATTTGGTTACAAAGGTTTATGGAGGAATTGGGAAAGAAGCAGGAGAATAGCAGGTTGTACTATGACAGTGAGAGTGCAATTCATCTTGCAAAACACTCATCCTTCCATTCAAAGACTAAGCATATACAGTTGAGGTACCACTTCATACGATCCACCTTGGAAGATGGACATTTGAAGTTGGAAAAGATACACACTAGATAGAATCCTGCAGACATGTTAACAAAGGGAGTAACTAGAGAGAAATTGAATTCCTGCTAAGTTTCAGTTGGTCTTCAATAATGAAGATGAAGATGAGAAATTTTCCAAGTCCAAGAAGGTTCAGAGTCCAACATATACAACAGCGGTGGAGTTGTTGAGATCAGTCTCCAAGTGGGATATTGTTGGTTGTGGAGCCTGATTATGTTCCTGATTCAGAGATCCTTGCTTTTAACTGTGTTTATACCCCATGAATACTTTACACCCCAGAAGTATGTACACTCTTCCACACGAGGGAGTGCAGAGGGGGGGTACCCCCTCTGCAGGGTCTGGGGGCAAAGCCCCCGAAGGAAAAATTGCCTTGTAAATGTATATTGTAATTTCATTGTAAATCTGGACCGTTCATTATAAGGTCACAGATCTAACGATAGAAATTATGTTAGGGTTTTTTTCCCTAGAAGGAAACCCTCTGTTATGAGGGAAATTTATTGCAGCTATGCATTATGGTGAGTATTGTATTCTGAGAGAGGGGATTGTGAGAGAAAGAAGAGGAATTTACAACGGGTTTTGTTGTAGGTTGTATCCCTTTATTTGCTAGATAATAATAAAGGAAGGACCTGGCAATTTTTCTGGTGGACGTAGCCCACACTGGGTGAACCACATAAATCTGTGTCTCTCTTGTATTGTGTATCTTTTGTGTTTTGTTTCCACATTTGTTTTATTTTATTGCTCCACAGTCCTGTTTTTCTAACATGATGTGATATCGCATGGGAGAAAATTTTCTCCCATTTTATATGTCGCACGAAATAAAATTGAGGGTGCAATAAGAAGCTTGCTAGAGGTGCGAAACAATGTAAGGAAGAAGTTTTTCTGAGTTGTGATAAGCTAGAGGGAAGACAAAATGCCTTAATAATAGTGAAACTAGGGGTGCCCATACAAAAGGTGACATGACAATATATGATGTTGTTGTGTCCCTTGTACAGATGATGATGTGGCAAGAGAGATGAGATCCCTTAAAAAACTTTAAAGGGCCATAAATTCTTGCTTGAAGCTTGGAATTGAGCATGAGTACAGTCGTTGGAAAGCACTTGGTGAGAAGAATATCTCAATGATCCCAAAAGTGAGCTTAGAGTTGTGTTCAAGTGAGAAAATTTCGAATGCACCACCTCCTTAACGCTACTTAGGGGGTTGGGTTTGTTACAGTCTTTATCATTTTAGAATAGAATAGGTATCTTAGTTTTATGAATGAAGTAGATACATAGAAGGATTGGAGAGGTATTCCATAACTCCACTCCATCCATTCACATTAAATACCCATCTTATCATTAATATCCTAATAACTCATAACTCCACTATCTCCATCGCTAACCATCAATAACGAGAAGAACCCTATTAATGAGTTCAAATGCAACTTAGGGGCTAATATTCCCCCAAAACTGTTTTTTGACTCACCCTCAAGTCAACTTTTTTATAACAAGTACCATCTAGAAGAAAAAGAAAAACACAATTGCTACCACCAACTACAATGGATGAATTTGATCCTCTCCTTAAGCTCCAAGTTTAAGGTGCAAATGATAAATCTAATATAAATCACCAGGCATGTCCAATGGTATTTAGAACTAAGAAAAATCAAATACCAATTCAATACTCATAATTTTTGGTCATCAAATCTATCTACAACCACCAAAAGTGAACATGTCTACCAATAAGATAGTATAACCATTAGAGTGATCAATACTAATGAATACACTAATTATAAATTACCCAAAGTTGAAATTGATCCAACATAAGCCTACAATTGAATAAAGGAACATGAAGTGCATGGTGTCACCACACCAAGATTGATTACCTTGCAAAAACTACAAATCCGCTGAATCCATCTCAACACAATGTCTATGTATACAAAAACATGACTATTACTTCCAGTACATGACTATAAATATATAACCTAACTTGTTGAAAACAATGGTGTTCTATATCACCAATGTAAAAATTCCAAAAATAGATACCTATCTTATCAACCATCGAGACCCACATAGAAGCTTGACCTTAGGAACTAGGTCTTCAAATATCATCTCGATTGATAACATCTACAAGAAAGAAATAACATCTATTTATAAAAGTAAACTTAGAATCACTCCCATCCAAAATCATTACCTTCTCATCATGTTAGAAATTACAATATTAATTCAATGAAAAGATATAGTTATGATCCTACCACACATGGATAATCGACAACTCCTCCAAGCATCAAGGCACTAAGATTAGGTTTCAATAGCTTAACCCAAACATGAATATCATCATTGCAACCAATATATCATGATGTCATCAATATTGCATCATTAGCTCATTATAAAAAAATAATTAGGGAATATAAAGGGAATAATAGGAATAGCCTAAAAATGTCAAAGGTAGAAGAAATGACTAATGAAACTAGCCACAACCCTATAATAATGATCCATATGGATGTCGGTGGCCTTCCACCTATTCCAACTGACTCATTTTGGCAATTTTTCAGTTTGACATTTTTTTATAGTTTTCGAGTCCTGAACTTCCAGGGTCGTTTTGAGGCCCTAAACAACGTTTTTAGGGATCTCCATAGTTATATTGTATATTGAGTCAAATTTTGATGGTGACATGTGTATTCCTTGGATAGACCTTTCCAACGAGCTATCATGCAACCCAAACAAAGTTTGTATGCCAAAGTTACGCCCCTGGGAAGTTGATACACCAAACTACCCAAAACGAGGTCCACAAAACTGTTGGCTTTTCATCTTTCGAGGTTAGGGTTTTGGATTTTATTTATATTAAAAAGGGTCTTTAGAGCCTCATTGTAATTTATCTTCTTGCCAATGTGAGTAGCCATCACATCTCTTCTCAAAAATAAGATGCCACCATTCTAGCGAGTCTTTCACACTGTATTTTTACAGTCTTTGTACATTTTCATTCATTAATAGAAATTGTGTATCACTGTATCTCTGTGTTTATGGTTGCATCTATGATACATTTATGTTATATTATTGGATATCTGAGATATATCTATACATTTATTTATTATATCTCCGCTCTCATTTTGTGTTGAAAATAATTTGGATCAGTGGTATTCGAGCAAGCTGCTCTTGATCATTTTTCAATGCATGTCCCTGACGAGGTTCGAGTATAGCAAGTTGGGTCTCGAGTTTGTCTCTCTTGAGAAAAATCACTTTCGCATGCCCAAGAAACCCTTCATGTCATAAGAAAATAAAAATGACAGAGCATAAGATTCTATCAATCTGTTGCTTGAGCAAGCTCTCACGTGATAGAGGAATGAAATGATGGAGAATTTTCACAACATCCTTCAACACCTGCCGATAGAAGCATGCACATCTTCATCAAGAAGCCTCTTTGGAAGCACCTATCCTTTCAAGGTACATGTTAATTTTGATATTCTTGTATTTGAAGGTTAGATAGATGTGGATGCCCTAGACAAATGGTTAAATCTACTAGAAGGTGATTTTTCTATTCACAATTTTTTTCGACAAGGAAAAGATCACCTTCGCACTCCTTAAGGCTCTCCCCCGTGTCAAACATTGGTGGGAAACTTACTGGGAGAAAATTTCGACAGAGGAGTCTGGAATATATGGGGTTGATCCCACTTGGGATTTTTTTGTGGATGTGGTCAAGAAACAATATTACCCTGTTGGCAACTATGAAGACCAATACATGAGATGGACCACACTGCATCAAGAGAGGGGCCAAGTAGTGTCAGAGTTCACCAATACCTTACATACCTTGCGCACCAAGCTAGGTATCAAAGACTCCGAGGAACATTTGGTTCTGAAATACCGTGGGACTCTACACAGATACATCTAAACTGAAATGGATTTTCTGGACATCTCGTCACTGAGTGCTACTTATCGATATGCTATTAAACTAAAGTAGAAATTTAAGCACTAGAAAAAATGGGAGTTTGGGTCTGTAAATCTGCAAGAATCAAAGCATGATAAAGACGCCCATAACAAAGAACCTCCCGAAAACCAGTCTAAGCCACAGGAAAATAAGGGTCACGGAAAAACAAAGAAGGAAATTAGAAAATGACATGATTTCCACAAAATCCCCTGGCACAACACTTATGAATGTCGCTCAAAACAATTATTGGTGGCTGAAATCAAAGACAAGGAGCTGAACCCTAATTCAAAAAATAATGGTAGAAAACAAAGCATTGACGCAGACCCCATTGTTATTGTCGCAATCACATCAATTCAACCAGAGGAACCAACATATCCTAAAGAGGGGGAGAACCTTTTTCATTCACATATGTGGGTGAAGGGGACCCTGCTGCATTTTATTGTTGATAGCAGAAGCCATAAGAACCTCATCTCAATAGAGTTCGTCAAACAGTTGGGATTGTCGACAACACCACACCTGCATCCATACAACATCGGGTGGCTTCACCAGGGACGAGATGTTTGTGTCAGCCAACAATGTCAATTGTCATATGATATCCAACCCTTCAAGAATGAGGTATTATGTGATATTTCCCCGCTAAATGTATGTGGTGTTTTCTTGGGCCAACCATATATGTGGAAGCACCATGTTATTTATGAGTCTCGACTATGTAGTGTCATTGTTACTCTGGGGGGTCATCTCTACAAGATACAAGAGGTAATTCTGACTATTTTCCCACCTAAACAGTGTCGCAAGGTAGTATCTCATACTAAAAAAATCAACTTCTTCACAATCTATTCAAAAGACGAATAAAAGGACACTACAACCATAACAACCTCGGTCCAAGCATCTTCTATCCCATCGAAGCAGGTCAACAAGATTGCAGCAAAGCGCAAAGTGTTAGAAAATAATAGATGTGCTCGTTTAACCATAGACAATATAACAATATTGTCACCCAACCATAGGCCGAAGCCACCCCTGGGTACCTTAACCTTGACAAGGAATTATTTCGGAAGAAAACCCTAGGACTAATAGCCAATCAATGTAGCGTACCTCTCTCCAGAGAAAGCATACAAGGAAAAAATTCCAAACCATAACGAATAGAAAGTCCAAGCCTAAACCTAGAATATAGATTATAGTAGCTGCAATTGCAACTACTCTCCAGACATGCACACTTACCCAGTTTCTGCAGTGCACACTTGTACATTTCTGCAGTTGCAAGCTATGTGTACCAAATGAGATATGGATTCATGTATTTATACTATTTTTCCTAAATTGTTTGGGCCGACTTCTCATTTTGGAGGCTAAGCACTTAATATTAAATATTTCCTTGAGCTGGCTTATTTTCTAGGGTTATGTTCAATGCTTTAGGGTTTCTTCTTGCTTCCCGGAATATTCTATTATTTTCAGGTTTACACATGGAGGTAAATACCTCCCGCAACTACCATAATATCAACACTCCCTCCTAGCTAGAAATGTATTAAAGGAAATGGTAATGAGCACAAACATACCATTCAACCGATAGCATCATCATAGCTAAACAAATTATATCATGATTAGATCACAAGCACCATCATCACTATCATATGATAACATCAATTGCATCATCTCTCGAAGCCATACTCCATTTAAGCAATCAAGCATGATGTTGAATAAGTCACTCACTCCACAGAGTGATACAAGGACCATTCTTCTAATTCGGAAATACATCCTAGAAGAATGACTGTCCCCAAAAATGCTAAAAGCTACACCATGGACTACATAGACCATTCCTATAGGAATGTCAATATAGGAATATTTTCTAATCGATTCATATTTACCATAGAGATTCATCTCAATCTATATTCCTTAGAAAATATCAGTCCTGAACCATTTTCTTAATTGGGCCAAAATCTGTGCCTTAGGAAAATACTAGTCCATGACATGTCAACAAACTGTCAACCTGGACCATTCTCTAATGAGAGAATACCTATCCACTAGAAATCTGTTCTATCTGGACCATTTTTTGCCTGAAGAATGTCTATCCACAACCACACTGACTCTTCATCTAGCTGATAATCATTTCCAACACTACTGATAGTCTACATGGAAATCAGAACAATGTCATTCAATAGAACACAATTGTGTTCATCCATAGTAGTACACAATTACAATCTAGTGGTACACTACCACACCAAGTAGCACAAGGCTACTTAATTAGTGACACCTAGTCACAACCAGTGGAACACATCCACCATAGTAGCATACATCTACTGTCCAGAGACATACCATCTCCATAACAATCATATCATATGATATCAACCTGCACATAAAGCAATATCATGATATAAAATGAGTCATATGGGCCATTCTTCCACTCACATCTGTGAGATATGGAAGAGCATATGCCCTCAGAAAGTAAAACATCAACCATGGGCTATCTAGACTATTTTTCCCACTCATAAAATTGTCCCTGATTTCTGAGCCTAGACCATTCACCTAACTAGGCCATTCCTCTGGCACTAAACATAGTGCAACCTGGATAGAATGAGTTTTCCCTAGGGAATGCCTATCCTTGATTGTTGAACCTGGAACATTCCTCCGACGTTAAACATAGTGCAACCTAAAGAGAATGAGTCTACCCTAGGGAATGACTATTCAGAACATTTCCTAATGGAAATGATTATCTTGCACCAACCTTCAAAAGAGACCATTCTTCGAAACTAATCACAACTCTGAACTTTGAAACAATGGTTGCTCGACGAGGCAAACCATTCTACTTGACCACTACTCAGAGTGACTGCCAATAAGAATGATTGTCCTAGACCACTCCACCACATTGACCACAAGGCGAATCGTTGTCTATGGTACATCAACAATCTATCGAACCATTTTTATTACGAAAATGATTGTTCTATCTGGACCATTTTCCAAAATGAAAAATTCCTGTCAATCAGAAATCTCAAACAACTTTCCAAACTAAAAAGGAAATGCTCATCTTGGACCATTTTTCGAGCAGAAAAATGACTATCCATAAATCAATAAAACATCAATGCTCCCTCCCAACCTAGGAGTAATCTCTTCCTTTTTCAATAAGGAAGTTGTCTCCATGAGCTCCAGCTTGTTTCTTCAGTACTCAAACTTTTTCATCTTGGATAGGAGATTTACCAAAATATCTACTATCTGCTCACTTGTGGAGATACATTGGAGAACCACTTCTCTTTTTTGGACTTCATCATAGATAATATAATTATTTATCTCAATGTACTTCAGTTTGTCTGGATTGTTGGTTTTCTCTGAAGGCTTCTTTTAGCTCTGATCGTTACAATATATCATGGTTGAATTCAACACTTTTGTTTCTTGCTAGCTCATGACATCGTGGCAAGGCTCAAATTGAAACATATCCAAGTAACACTTCTTCTGTCATCATGAGAGTTTGTCATTGATTAGCAATCCATCATCTTGGACTTTTGAGTAACCATTCTGATACATTATCTCTGTTATAGAAAGTTTTCACCATGCTTCTGTTGTGCATGAGAGGCTCTGCACCAAGTTGTTTGAATCCATACAAGATCTTCTTCCATCTGCATACAAGGGTCTCTTTCTGGTATACCTCAAAACCTTGAGGTTTCTCTACACATGCTTCTTGTTCAATTACTCTGGTGAGAATAGTCCTTACATTTATCTGATGTAAACTCCAACCCACGGATATTGCATAAGATATAATGGCTCAGGTAGAGGTATGGCTGGTTACTAGAACAAGATATCATCATAGTCTTCTCCCTCCATATGGAAGAACCTCTAGTTATGAATCTCACAACGCTTCCATTTATAAGTCTTTCATACACCGTTCTTCATCACAACTTCTATTTCTTCTACTTGATTGCTTCTAGTGAGTTCAAACCAAGCTGATAGTCTTGTGATTCTCGATATAATGATTGGTTGTTCTGGATTTTCTTTCTCTCTTGGAATCTTCATGTTCTTCCTCACATTTCTCTTTAGCTCTTGGGTCCATGGAATTTTCTATAGATTCCATGCCTTGAAGATTCCAACATCTTCCTTTCATCATAGGATCATGGATGTAGATGGAAAACCAAGGATACTTTAAGGCTTCTTTTCGAAGAAGACTTCTTCTAAAGTCAAACTAAACACGTGTTGCTTTTCATGGCTTCTACCATCAATGGGAACATGGATAGATACTTCATAATCCTCAATGGATCATATTATTTAGGATTATCTCCCTCCTAATACTTGCTTCATTCATGAATGCATGCTTTTCTTTTGGAATTATATAATAGGCTCCCTCCATTTAAGAGACTCCATGCTTCCGTCTGCATCTTTATTGCCTTCTACAAGGTGTCACAAGTCTTTTTCTAATTTCCTCTTGATTGCTTGACTTCTTTCTGTTTTTACTTCTTCCAGGTTTCTTCAAGTTTGATTCTGATTTTAGCATATCTTGCAGTTGTTACTTATGTTAATAGTTTCCATAAGAATTGTTACCAAGGATTGTCAATGTACCTCATCTTTTCATGTGTATTGCTTGAATTGTAGTCATCATGATAGCAATCCTTATCTTGTTATTCTTCCATATGTATTGTTTCTCTTTGAACATCTTATATTATAAGAAATAGATATGCAAGATATGTACAAAAACTATGTAAACATGGTATGTACAAGAATTATGAAGAATATCGTTACCTTGTTTTAGAAGAAGAACTCTATTTTTGTATATTTTAACCTTGTACAATATTTACTGCAAACAGATTTTCAGTAAAAGAACAGAAAATATACAATGGAAAATACAAACATTACACAGAGATTTTTCCCCTAGAAACCCAAACCGGGAAAACCAACATATTCTATATTCATTCATAGTGATACATTGTTTACAATACAATATACATATAGGAGCCAGCGGCATCCAAAACCCTAACCCAATGACCTGGATTAA
Source organism: Picea mariana (assembly GCA_032191745.1). Lineage (NCBI taxonomy): Eukaryota > Viridiplantae > Streptophyta > Pinopsida > Pinales > Pinaceae > Picea > Picea mariana. Next base: position 45,937 of record JASDQU010372262.1, on the reverse strand, counting down.
TCAACAACCCTAATTCCTTAACCAAAAATAAAAAACCATCGGCAAAAACCCATGTGCCGAAAAACCACCTAAATATGTGACACGTTTCCAGAGGCAGATTTTTTTTTCGGTGGCACTGCCCCCGAATCCCTGCACAAGGAGCTTCACCCCCCTGTGCGCCCAATGCAACACATACGCTACTACTTATACAAAGAATATAACACATACCCAATAGTTTTATCCTGCTTGACCTTCTTTGAGGGTTCTCTTTCTTCAACAACTGTTGCTTTATCTATTTCCTTCATTTTCTTTAACTCAGGCCAGTGGTTCCTGTAGTGACCATATTTTCGACAATTGAAGCATTGTATCTTTGACATATCATTTTCTTGATTTGATCTCTTCCTTGAGCCAAACTTCTTCGTATTCCTGAAATTTTTGAACTTTGTTGTGAAATCTTGATCATCGTATTTCTTTTGGGATTTATCTTTTGCGCTAATCCTTGATTCTTCTTGTGCACATCAATTCCAAAGTTCTTCAAATGTGGGATACTCCTTTCTTGTGTTCATGTTTGCGACATATGCATCCCATGTCTTGGGAAGGCCATTGAGTACTATATTTACCAATTCCTTTTCTGAAATGATTTCTTAAATAGCTTGTAGTTGATCTCTTAATTAAGAGATTCTCACAAGGTATGATGTTATGTTGTCATCATCATTCATTTTCATGTCACAGAGCTCATTCTTCAGACTCATTACTTGTTCAATGTTTCTGACTGAGAAGAGGTTTGTTAGGGCATCATACATCTTCTTAGATGAGTCAAGATGGGAGATGTAGGGTATCAAGAGGTCTTTTATAGAGTCCACTATGATACTCATGTAATTGATGTCGTTGTCTTTGAAATTCTCCATAACTTCAACATTCTGAGATTCCTTCTCTTTTCCTTCTTCAAACTGTGGTTCCATGATCTTTCCTTTCATGATATCCAACACTTTATCCTTGGCAAGGATGAGGTCAATCCTTGTCTTCCACGCTATGAAGTTAGAATCCCCTTCTAACTTGTTTTCTGACTTCATAGAGTAAGTCATAACTGCTTTGACTTGGTCAACCTTTGACTTTGACCAAAAAAAACAAACTTGACATATTAGCTTACTGAGAGTACCAGGAGGTGCGCTAGGTTAGGGCACACTAGGCTATCCAGAAATTAGGTCAATATTTTCACTTAAGGTGCCTCAACAAGAAGGTTATGATTTTGGTACTGCAACAAAAACTTTGACTGCAACTACAACTATAACTGAGCAAATCCTCCCAATCTATCTTTCAGCGGTTATACTGTTCGAAGACAATGTGGGCCCATAACCTATTAGAAAATAATAGATGTGCTCGTTTAACCATAGACAATATAACAATATTGTCACCCAACCATAGGCCGAAGCCACCCCGAGCACCTTAACCTTGACAGAGAATGATTCCGGAAGCAAACCTTGGGCCTAATAGCCAATCAATGTAGCGTACCTCTCTCCAGAGAAAGCATACAGGGCAGAAAGTCCAAACCATAACCAATAGAAAGTCCAAGACTAAACCAATAATACATGTTGCAGTCGTTGCAGTTGCAACTACTCTCTATACCTGTGCACTTACCAGCTTCTTCAATGCGCACTTGTACATTTCTGCAGTTGCGAGCTGCGTGTACCAAATGAGATATGGCTTCCTATATTTATATTTTTTTTCCTGAGCTTTCTGGGCCGAATTCTCATTCTGGAGGCTAAACACTTAATATTAAATATTTCCTTGAGTCAACTTGTCTTCTAGGGTTATGCTCAATGCTTTAGGGTTTCTTCTTGCTTCTCGAAATATTCTATTCTTGTCAGGGTTACACATGGAGGTAAATACCTCCCATAGCTACCATAATATCAACACAAAGGTTCCTTCTTCACACAGTTATATCATGTACCGCGATTGGTTGGAAAAATTCAACCCCTCCAACAATAGGTTCGTGACAACCTTCCACAAACCAAGCAACACAACATCTCCAACAAAGCAAGCATCTCACCAAGATTCAGATTCAATAATTGCTTTCCCCTCTCCCCCGGGAGCTCAAAACAATGGAGACCATTTYCCTAAGGAGGGAGGATTGATACAGATGGATTTCGGTGGCCTCCCACCTATTCCAACTGTCTCATTTTGACAGTTTTTTCTAGTTTTTCAGGTCTCGAACTTCCGAGGTCRTTTTTAGGAATAGGCACAATTATAATATAGATAAAGTCAGATTCTGATGACAACATGTGTATTCCTCAGATAGACCTTTCCAACGAGCTATCGTGCACCCCAAACAAATACCGTATGCCAAAGTTACACCCCCGAGAAGTTGATACACCAAACTACCCAAAATGGGGTCCACAAAACTGTTGGTTTTTCATCTTCCGGGGTTAAGGTTTTGGATTTTATTTATGTTAAAATGGGCCTTTAGAGAATCATTGTAGTCCATCTTCCTGCAAATGTGAGTATCCGTCACATCTCTTCTTAGAGATAAGCTGCCACCATTCTAGTGAGTCTTTCACTCTGTATTTTTACAGTCTTTGTACATTTTCGTTCATTAACATAAATTGTGTATTATTGTATCTCTGTGTTTATGGTTGCATCTCTGACGCATTTCTGTTATATTATTGGGTATCTGAGATATCTCTGTACATTTCTTTATTATATCTCCACTCTCATTTCGTGCCGAAAATACTCTGGATCACATAACCCTCCTACAATTATCCACTCATAGGCCAAAACTCTTTTGCAACTTTCCAAGTCCAAAATGCAACTCCCAAATCCTTCTAAACGAAGATACACATTGTGAGAGGGAAGCCAAACCAAGATACAACTTCACAAGCCAAAACAAAACTCATATGTGGCCAAGGAAACTCCAAGGGAAATGAAGTGTTCTATAATAACTTGTGTAACCAACTTAAAATGCTATCCTCTTGGCAATAGACAAGAAAAAACATAGAAACATAAAAAACCATAGGTGCATATAATCTAATAATGGAAAGAACAAGCATATGAAATTAAGGTGATTTTGGAAACTTGGGTGACCCATTTTCTTGAAAAGACTCGGTGCAATTTCTCATCCATATATAGAAAATAGGAGAGCCATTTCATATGCCAAAGCCAAATACTAGATCGACTACACAAAAAACATGTATAATAACATGGTGTAATTACAATAGGACAACCTTTTTACTAAGATCATGTTGTAGTCAAATAATAGGGAAGATAATTGTGCCCACCTATGCAATCCCTAAACCTCAACGACAAAATGATCATTTTCTATATACAATAAAGAGGCCACTACAAATTTTCATATATACAAATGTACGATGGCAATTCCCACCCCTTATTAAAATTCACAATGATTCCACTCAGGGATAACATGCAACAACCACAACCCAATATGATAGCATGGAACAATGAATCAGTTGCAACTCCATAGTGATATCATATAGAAATGGGGCTTATTCACATGCTTGATTCCATCGACCATACCTGGTACACATTAAAACATGACAACTATACATTCACATATTTAATGTGAATTGGACACAACATGGACACATCTATGTTGATAATTTGCTCCCTATGCAGGGCAATCTCATCCCATGGTCTCAGTAGTGTCCCTTTATTAACTTTGTTACTTGTGCCTACCACCCTTTCACCAACATGTACGAACCTTTCTTATCTCCATGACCATCTACTTTGTTTTTGAACCAATGTTCTCATTTTTTTGAAAGTATAATAATGTGAGAAATGGATTCTTGAGTGACTTCCACAATCAACCCTCGAATTATGGCAATGTTTCTATGGAACTTTTAGGTAAATTCTAAAGAAATTACATCATTGTACCCTTAAATTCAACAAACAAATTCCATCCACCATGCTTTTTGAAAGATCCACAACATTGAAGGATTACTATGGATGATGTATGTTTCTATAGGCTCATGTTTGTTTAGTCCTCCATCCATGTTTGTTGTTGAATTTGTTTCAAGCTACTAGTCAACAATTCCTCTCAACTCTCTTTCATTCCTTTGTTCAACTATACTACCACATTCAAATGGTGCAACTAATTCCATAGCGACCTGCAATGTGTTTTGAAATTGCCATGACCATATACATGTGCAAAAGATTGCTTGATAATAGCCACATAGATTGAGAGGCTAACAAACCTATCACTTTCATGTCAAGTTCATGGTTTAGCATAATTAAACCATTGTTATCCACCAATCCTCATATATCAATCAATTTAGTAGCCATAATGTCAATTTTTAGATATTATTCATTAATGAATTTGATGGCATGTGAATAAAACCATGTATGTTGATGATGGGAACAAAACAATTAGAAGTGTGAAATTTATTCAGCCCAATCAAATAAAGGTTGATGAATCCCCCCTCCCTCAGACTAAAGGTTTGATCATCATTGGTAAATATAGTAGGATAAAAGGAGGAGGTGGGTTGGGTGAGAGAGAGGCATAATTGTAGCGATGGCAAAATTTGAATAATTAACATGCAAATCTACTCAATGTCATTTAGAGAAAATGTGGAGAAATATACGTTAGTTACATATATTTGTTGAAGGTAGTGATGTCTATAAGATGATTTATTACCTCATCATTAATAGTGGCGAGTAGGTTGTAGTAGTAATTTTGGAGCAATGTTTGGAACAAATCCTCAAATCAAAGAAATTTAAGATGTTGTTGAAACTTGAATAGAAACTTTTGTGTTTTCAATCTTCTTTTTTTACCTGTTTTTAAAATTTTCTTTTGACTATGGATACCTTACTAGTATACTTGTTTTCAAATTATTCATTGTCTTATGGAACGCCATGGGGTTTTTACAATAGGAAATTACTTATGCATAGTTACACTCATTAACAAGTTGGTTTCAAGGGTTCATATGACTTATGATGCCCAAAAGAGAGTTTTCATCATAAATGATTTTTTTACCTTGTATTTTTTCCTTTTATTAGTGAGATATTGATGAAGAAAACGTTACTCTGTATTGAGGGTCAGGGTTCCCTCAATCACATCTAAATGTCTTGCTTGATAGTTTATAAAAAGAATGAACTCTTCTTTAGTCAAAGGACTCTTGTATATTTTTAGTCCATGTCTACTGACAAGAAGGGGAATTCTATCTTCATCAATGGTACGTATTTGAACAAAGTCATTATTGAAGATTATTTTAATTTCACGGGGGCCAATCCAAATTGTTTTGATTTTTCCTTTGAAATATTTAAATACGGATTCATAGTGTAAGGCATAGTCAGAAACTTGGAATTATTTTCTTTTGATGAAGTGTTCACGCCAACCAATTCATTGGCATTTAATCACTGTTATATGGAAGAGCACTTGTTGTTGAATCTCATCTATGGTATTGAGTTGGTTGGTTCATTATTATAGTATATGTGTTATAATATAACACATATACTATATGTGTTATAATATAACACATATACTATATGTGTTATATTATAACACATATACTATATGTGTTATATTATAACACATATACTATATGTGTTATAATATAACACATATACTATATGTGTTATAATATAAC
>JASDQU010372262.1:28906-40258 GCA_032191745.1 Picea mariana | reverse complement strand
ACCCACAATCTCATCTATGGTATTGAGTTGGTTGGTTCATTATTTTTGTGTTGTAGAAAGGTCAATCCTCAACACTAATGCATTCTAGAGAGTTTTGAATTCAAATTCTATCAATAGTAGCATTGTTTTACCATACACTAGTTCATATGGTGTAAATCCTATAGTTGTTTTCCAAATTTTGTTGTAAGCCCAAACTACTTTTGTAAGTATATTGGTCCAATATGTCCCATGAATCTAAAATTCATTAGTAATAATGTTTTGAAACTCCATGTTAATGACCTCCACTTATCCATTAACCTATGTATGGTAGCATGTGGATGGTATGATGTAGTTTTTCTATGAAAAATATTGTGTTGATGAGTTAAAATTTGAATTAGCTCTGACGTGAGTTCAAATCCTTGATATATTACTAAATCACATGGAACACCAAATAAGGTGAATTTTTTTCCATATAAAAACTCAATTACTTTGTCTTCTTTTGCATTTGACAATGCCTTGACTTCAACTCATTTGGTGAGATAATTTGTGCACGCCAAAATATAATACTACTTATTGAAAGGAGGTTCAACTAGTACCATGAAGTCCATGCCCCATTTTTCAAATAGTTTTAGAGAGACTTGTGGATGCAAAACCTTGCCATCAATTGGATTAAATCTTCCCACTCATTGGAATTCATCACATTTATTGACATATTCTATATCATCTTTATAAACTATATACTAATAATATCAAGTGTGAAGAATTTTTAGAGATATTTTTTTTTGTAGTGGAATGGACTCCATTGGACTCATCATGGCATGCATGAAGCACATCATAAATTTCATACTCTATAAGGAAACACCAGAGTACATGATATGGTACCATTTTAAACAAATTCCCTTGAGTCCAATTGTATGGGGTAGTTTTGTGATGATTTTGTAGTGTTCTATGTGAGAGAAGCACCAAGGAAACTTTTCAACAATAAGATAGTTTGCAATGCCAAAAAACCATGAGAATTGCAAGGACATGAAAAATAGGACACATCAAATAAGAGTTCATTAGGAAAAGCATATTCTACAAGGCCTTGTTCAGGGTTGTTCTCCAACTGAGACAGGAAATATGCAACCACATTTTATCATTTGGGCTTATCAAGTATAGTGAGATCAAATTATTATAAAAAAATTAATTGTTTAACAAATTGACCACTAACATTAGGTTTATTCATTAGATACTTAATAGCAACATGATCTATATGAAAAAAATGGAATATCCAATGATGTAGTGTTGGAATTTATTGTTGGCATATTTGACTGCTAGAAATTCCTTTTCAGTAATGGTATAATTTACTTCAACTCTAGAGAGATTCTTGTGGATGTAATAAATGGTGTGATTTTTAGAAACTTCATGTTGTCCCAAGACAACATCTAAATCTCACTTTGAATCATATGTGTGAATATGAAAGGGGAGATTCCAATTAGGGATTTTTAAAATGGGGGTGAGATCGGTTTTTCTTTTAAGGTTTCAAAGGTTGTTTGGCCTTTTGTAGTCCATAGAAGTTGAAAATCATTTGTTGCTGAGAAGAATAAAGGGATATGATTTTTCTAAAATCAGGGATGAATCTCCTATAAAAACTAGCATGTCCAACAAAGTTGTTGACATCACACTATTTCTGAGGAGTATGTAGATGCTATATGATAGAAATTTTGGTGTTGTCAACTTTAATCCTTAAAGCTAATATGTGGTTCCCTAAGAGTATTTTTTCATTCATCAACATAAAACATATTTCATGGTCGAGGGATAAATTCATATCCTAACAATTTCTAAAATAATTTTCATATTAGTTAATGATTCTTCATAATAATTTTCATATATTGTAAAGTCATCCATGTATACTTCCACATTTTCATGAAATAGATCTAAAAAATGCCAAGGACAACTCTATGGAATGTAGCAGGGGCATTACATAGAAAGAAAATGTAGAACCCTATAGGAAAAGGTACCCCATGGACAAGTGAATGTTGTCTTATCATAGTCCTTAAAAGAAATTTGTATCTAGCTGTAATAGCCATAGAAGCCATTTATAAAGGACAAGTATTTTTTCCCAAAAAAGCATCCAATACTTGGTCAATAAAAGGAAAGGAAAAGTGATCCTTATAGGTGGCCTTGTTTAACTCCTAGTAGTCCACACATACTTGCCATTTTCCCATTTTATTTGGAACAATGACCAATGAGGAAACCCACTCACTATCTAAAATTGGATACATAAAAGCACCATCTAATACTTTTTCTAGTTCTTCTTTTACAACATCTTTGAGGGAAAGATTCATTCATTATTGAGGTTGTAGAATGGAGTGAGAATTATCGGAAATATAAATGTGATGTCTATATATGTATCAAGTATTTCCTTCATATCTTGGTATCAAGACACAAAATCAATGTTGTGATTTCATAGTAGACTCACTAGCTCTTGTAGCTGAAGAAAACTTGATTGTTTATGTATAATGTTTTTCCATGAAAGATTTCTACTGAAGTGGTAAGAGGGTTACATTGTTCAATGGTGAAAATACTTTCTAAATATGTAATATTGGCCAAGTTACTCCTATTTTCATATTCATAAGAGGATTTATTCTCATCAATTTCATAAGTGTCATTCCTAATTTGTATTTTTGGTGAATAAAGGTTTTGCATAAAATTTGAGATCAAGGTATCTTCAACCAAATCCTTCATGGTTGAGGCTCTTTCAATTGTAACAATAGGTTGGATAATAATTTTAGGTGGTGTATTTACTTCCTCTTGATCAATCCACAATGGTTCTCTATTCTCTATAAATGGTTTAGTTTGAGGATATAGGGTCAATTTCTTAAGAGGTTGGTCATAAGTAATAATTGTTTCTCTTAATCTACAACTATTGTAGGAATTAGACATTCCCAACAAGCATCTTCCGCAGATCAAAATATAATGTCCACATCCATACTTTATCTGCAACATTATAACTTCTTCAAGGTACTCCCATGAGTTAATAGAAAGTATAACATCTTCTAGCAACCCTATTGGATTTATAGTGGATCTATTAACCATCTAAAGAACAATGGGGGTTTGTCTCAAGAACTCTAGAGCTACATTTTATCCATGGTATCCTTAGTCATGACATTAATGGTTATTCCCAAGCCAATCAAAGTGTTTTTTATACGCTGGTTGGTTATATATATTTTTACTGCAAGGCTACCCAGATTGAAATATTTGAGAGTAAGGACCCTTCATCGCATGATATTAGTGAGATGACCAATGAAATGAAATTGTATGAGGACCTTTCCTTTTTCTCCTAGGTTTCTTTAGGAAAAATTATCCGATAACCTTATTATAGATAGGGACATCTTTGATTTCTTGGATTAGAGGTATTTTGACACACACATTTCCAAGTTCTCCTAGAAAATCAAACTCTAGCTCATGAGTTGTCCTAATTTGCTCTAATCTTTTAGAAAAGTAGGATTTATCTTTTGTTGTAATTATTCTTATTGAGGATAAGGTGGTTGTGGTTGTCCTTGAGGATATTGGTGTGAACTCTGTATTTGTTCATCTTTATCTGGTTTAATGATGATTGGTTAGCAAGGAGTTTGTTACCATCTTCCCTTAATGAATTTGAAGCTCATTATAGTCAGTGGGTTCCATAGAGTTGGTATGTTTTGTGACTATATTTCTATTGCATACCAATTGTGCCAACTTTTTAATGTTGGGATTTGGTGCAAGTTGAGTAGTGATTGGTAATTATTTTTGAGTAAATTATTTTGTTGAGGAGGTGACAATAATATTTTTTGTTGATGTGTTTTCCACCCTTGGTGAGGTCTTTAGGGCTAGTAAGAAGCAATCCATTAGGTTTGTTTAGGATGCTAATAGGGGAAGAATGTTTTTTGTTATCCCTAAGGGTTTTCATATTGCCATGGTTAAGGATATAGAAATTGACTTGGCCAAGATGGAGGGGGGAAATACCCATTAGTAGTAGGATTTAATTAATTATTCCATGCATAATGTCATAAGGCATACCTTGAGAGAATTGTTGAGATGGTCCTTGCGTTGTTTAGTTGATGAATTATACTTTCTATGTGTTCTCCTTAGCTCCTTCATACAATGATTTTAAACCAAGAAATTGAGGGCATTGACTTGTGTTGTGATGTTCATTGCAAATGACACAAATCTCCATGGTATTTAATGGACATTCATGAGGATCATGTGTTTTGGTACATCTTGGAAAGAAAACTATCAAAGCCTTTTTTTCCTCCTATTGTCTCTTCTTAGATTGTAGGGTATCAAATAAATGCATGATATCTATTTTCATTTGATCCAACATTTTTTTGACAATTCTTGGTTTGGTCAATCTGGCCATTGCTCTTGTAGGTTATGCAATAGTTCCTCTTAGACCCTTGTGTTTTTTTATAGAAACTCTTGAGTAGTGCCTAAAAGTATCCATTATGTCATCATAAGATCTCTTAGAGATATCTGCCCTTGCAATCATTTAGGGGTTTTATCCATTCATCTCTTGTCTTCCCCCTTAATCAACTAAAATATTTTCATCCTTGTTGTATTTTATTTTGCAATACTTTAATACTTTTTGGTGAATAAATATTTCATTTGTTCCAAGGTATGGATATTATTTCCATTAAAGCCCATGACCCATCACAATGTATCTTCCTTCATAGTGGAAGAAAATAGTTTAAGTTGGTAAGCATCATTATTGTAGTGAGTTTTTACAAAATACCTCAACTTCATAGAGGAAAGTGTAAAGATCCATCCCATGAAAGGGAAGAGGAACTCCTAGGTTTATATTTTTCATTCCAACTTCTTCCTTAGTCTAAGAATAAGAAATTCAAAGATTTCTAGATCCCTTTATGCCCTTGAGAAACTCCTAAGTTTATATTTTTCATTCCTACTTCTTCCTTAGTTTTTAAAATAAGAAATTCAAAAACCTCTAAGTCCCTTTATGCCCTTTCTTCTACCATTTTAAAGAAAGAAAGAAGTAATAGAGAGAAAAATGAAGAGGATTCAGATTCCTCTCCATCAAGTTGTTACCATTCCTATGAACAAAGACATTTTTTTTAATATTTCAAAGTATGAAATTTCCAATATAACTTCCTTTTGAATATAAACTTGAAGTCAAAATGAGAAATTCCATTCAAGAATAGAATCTATAAATTTGATAAAAGTTGACCTAAGATGGTTTTATCCTTCTTCGACGTGTCACACTGTTTTCGTCACGTGCTTCTCGAACAAAGCCTTCCTAAATGGAAGGTCATCTAATATACCTAACATTAGTACTCTATTTAATAATAATTATATTGGTACATGTCATTTACTAGTTTTTATTTTAATTTTTTCTCCAATAAAAATGTTATCAAGAAATATAATGATCCTTCTTTACATTCTTGGATAGTATTTCTAATAAACCCTTTGAAATATATATTTATTTTTTATTTTTTTCCTAATAATTTTTTTATCAAGAAATATAATGATCTTTCTCTACATTCTTGCATAGTATTTTTAATAAATTTTTTGAAATACATTAGTATACCTTATTTAAGGAAATTCAAATCTGAAAATAACTAAATTAACTAAAAACTCAATAACATTAATAACTTAATAACAAGTGGTTAATTAAATTAACCACTTAAACTTAGTTATGTTTCTTATATAATATAATTATAATAATTTTCTTAAATGCATATAAATTATTTTTTATCATTCAAATTTGTTATATAATTCTTTATAATAGTTCTATTTTTTAATGACTAACTATATTAACATTTTATAAGTGGTCAAAATAATATATAATTATAATAATAATAATTATAATTATAATCTATTTTTAAGATCATGGCTAAGCTATTTTTGATAAGATACATACCTTAGATCTTCTGGATTTAAAACACATGTTCTTAAATATTAGACCCATTCAAACTATATATATAATGACATACTATTTAAGTATAACCCTTGACCAAAATTCCATTTCACTATTTACAATCAAATGGTGAATAGTGTTATGTACATATAAGTATAACCATTGACCAAAATTCCATTTCACTATTTACAATCAGATGGTGAATAGTGTTATGTGCATGATAAATGGTGAATAGTTTTATGTACATGATATACCAGGCAATGAGCCAATTGTCTGGAACCAGTTATTGGCAGTTGTTGGCTCATGATGCTTACTTTTAGTCTTCTTCCAGCATATACCTATAGCTATAGGTATATTTATAACCTATAAGTATATCTAGACACTATACCTATAGTTTTATGTACAGAATATACCAGGCAATGAGCCAATTATCTGGAGCCAGTTATTGGCAGTTGTTGGCTCATGATGCTTACTTTTAGCCTTCTTCCAACATATACCTATAACTATAGGTATATCTATAACCTATATATAGACACTATACCTATAGTTTTATGTACAGAATATACCAGGCAATGAACCAATTATCTGGAGCCTTATTTGCAGTTGTTGGCTCATGATGCTTACTTTTAGCCTTCTTCCAACATATACCTATAACTACATATACCTATAGCTATAGGTATATCTATAACCTATAAGTATATCTAGACACTATACCTTCCAAATGCGCCTTAATAGCAACATCAACACTTCCTTGAAGCTTAAACTATCATTAAGATTATGATACTGTTTATATAATGAAAATATTAATTCATATAGGATTAACAATGAATGATGAATATAAACATTCATGCTTATATTGCATAAGATGTAATTAAGATCATCTATAAAATAAGGCAGGCCTTGACTTTTATTGGTTTTGAGTTCTGTAACACAGATTTTATTTTATTGATCCTGGCCAACAGATTGGATCCCACTATGGACGTAGTTCCATTCTAGCAGTGAATGCAAGCACAAGATACTCAGGTTTGGTCTGGTAACTCTTCCATCAAGCGAGAGGAGTTCAAGAATTGAACTAGTTCTACATTTCAGAGTTTCTGAATTGGAGTTTAAGGCTTCTGTGGGTCATCCTACATTCTGGTTTCTGGTGGATCTTAATACAACATTTGAGTTTCAATTTCAAATAACTATTCCAGATTTAGAAACAATATTCAGAGATCAAGAATGATAACTACAAGGTCGAACAGACAACGAATAAAAAAACAAATGCAATGAGAGGGCCACACAGGCGTACCAGTTCTCGCAGCTGACGGTCAATCATCATCATCATGTAATCTCTGGTTCAGCCGTGCCTGCAACAAAAAGCATTTACTTCAATTGGATTCATAACAAATTCGTTATAAGCATATGAAACCAAATATCAAATTCACCTAACATTAAACATAGCCCATGAATCTGAATCGTCATGGCAGAGTAACACTACCGGTTTTCACTGATTTCTTGGACTGTTATCAGCATGGGAATCTTCTGAGTTCCACTGCTATCCTAGTCCCAAGCCATTCTCGTGGGAATCATGTCATGCCATGTTTATGGAAATGGAAGACTACTTCAGTAAATAGGCGTTGCAAGGCCGCTCAAAAAGGGTTGGTATAGAGTGAATGTGGTTGTTGGAAGTGTGTAGATGACCACATGCCCATGATGTCAACGTCTATAAATCTGTAATCACAAATCATATATATAGACTAATTAGTGTATATATATCCAAGAGTATATACATAAATAACCTAAACGGGAACAAATGCATAATACGTGGGACTGTAAATTAAACAAGTCTTAATATCTGCAAATCAAGTATGATGCGTCCTGCATAAAGCCATTGTAGGTTACAGGCTAATATCCTGTAACGGCTGCGTAAAGGGTAACCTAACCGAACCGAAGCATAGAGCTGGACTTTAAATTGGGCATTCAATTAAAATTAATATGGTGGTATCCGTTATACTTGTGGAAATTAAAACGTTATTGTTCAGATGGAGCTGTAGCTGCAGAACAGAGGGTATGTGGACGGTACGTACAGTATAGTAAATGGGCGATTAATGTAACGCGTAGGAGGCGCCTAACCTTGATTCACGCACCCACGTGATTCTCCCACCTCCTTGGTTGTTCAAAATGTGTGACTGACAGAAGCCGAAGATCTGGATCTGCCCCTATTACTCATTGGGGTTTAGTCCGAAATGGAAGCGACAAAAGTACTGAATCCACCGCATGCGTCGAGATGACTGTAAAATCCATTTGCTGAAGATGGCAATATTCAGGGAAGGCGTCAACTCATTAAAATACGCTAAAGATCCTTTTACCCTTTTAGTTGGAAAACAGCTCCACTCAGTAGCTCACATTACTAACCTGGGCGAATAAGTTCTTCAGAGGGTTTACATTCGTTAGTTGGTTAGGTAAGGTCCACTCCCATCCATTAGGTCACAAGGACTAAGGATGTGGAAAGAAAGGATAGGTACTCCCCCGTTACATCTTTGTTGGAGTGCTTTTCTTTCTCCTTCTCCTTTCCTCTCTGCTATTTAGTTTAATTAAGGTAGAAAAGCTCTAAATGAAAGAGTAAAGAGTAACATATGTGAACGTCACATTCTTCTTTGCTTTTGTCAAAATGTAAAATTTTCAATAAGTATTAATGTATAAAATTGTTAATGACATTTAGTTTGGGTGTTTAAGAGAAGAATTCATTATTGAGGTTCAAATCTCACTTGAGACATGTTTGCCCTTCATGGGTTGAAATCTTACTCTCACTTGAGGGTAAGACAAGATATTTCCAAACATTTAAGCGTCAATTAGGTGTAGCTTGGGTGGTTAAGAGGAGAATTTGTTTTCCTCCCCACCTAGGTTCAAATCCCTCTTATGACATGTTTTCCCCTCGTGGATCGATTGTGGCTAGCAAGGTACCAACAATCTCACTCTCTCTTAAGTACTTGAAGGTGGGGACTAGCTCAACTAGTTGATGCCAATGTTGCTAGGAATTTCATGGTTCGAATCCCTTTAAATTAGGTGTACTAGTCTACATCGATGGGTTTAGTATGGATCCATCCATGAATGTGGGGAGGCATCCCTTGGGCTTCCATGTGAGGATTATTGTACAAAATGAAGCAACCAAGCTACAAGAAAGTAAATATAACTTAGATTGTGATGTGCCCCTTGCCCTCGATAGAAGGATATACCTCCTACCTCACAAGTTGAGTTGAATTCTTCCTTTGAGGTGGAAGTTTGGGCAAAGGATCCATTTAAGCGAGAAGAGCGTCCAATCTYCACAATCACAACAAGATGTAATTTTTAACCCAAAAMGTTAAGAGGCAAGACCAAAGAACACCAAAGGAGTGATGATCTCTAACAACACCACCTCCTTGAGTAATGAGGGTGATGTGGCTAGCAAGGTACCAACAATCTCACTCTCTCTTAAGTGCTTGAAGGTGGGGACTAGCTCAACTAGTTGATGCCAATGTTGCTTGGAATTTCATGGTTCGAATCCCTTTAAGTTAGGTGCACTAGTCTACATCGATGGGTTTAGTAGGGATCCATCCACGAATGTGGGGAGGCATCCCTTGGGTTTCCATGTGAGGATTATTGTACAAAATGAAGCAACCAAGCTACAAGAAAGTAAATATAACTAAKATTGTGATGTGCCCCTTGCCCTCGACAGAAGGATATACCTCCTACCTCACAAGTTGAGTTGAATTCTTCCTTTGAGGTGGAAGTTTGCACAAAGGATCCATTTAAGCGAGAAGAGCGTCCAATCTCCACAATCACAACAAGAAGTAATTTTTAACCCAAAAAGTTAAGAGGCAAGACCAAAGAACACCAAAGGAGTGATGATCTCTAACAACAACACCTCCTTGAGTAATGAGGGTGATGTGKCTAGCAAGGTACCAASAATCTCACTCTCTCTTAAGTACTTGAAGGTGGGGACTAGCTCAACTAGTTGATGCCAATGTTGCTAGGAATTTAATGGTTCGAATCCCTTTAAATTAGGTGCACTAGTCTACATCGATGGGTTTAGTAGGGATCCATCCATGAATGTGGGGAGGCATCCCTTGGGTTTCCATGTGAGGATTATTGTACAAAATGAAGCAACCAAGCTACAAGAAAGTAAATATAACTAATATTGTGATGTGCCCCTTGCCCTCGACAGAAGGATATACCTCCTACCTCACAAGTTGAGTTGAATTCTTCCTTTGAGGTGGAAGTTTGCACAAAGGATCCATTTAAGCGAGAAGAGCGTCCAATCTCCACAATCACAACAAGAAGTAATTTTTAACCCAAAAAGTTAAGAGGCAAGACCAAAGAACACCAAAGGAGTGATGATCTCTAACAACAACACCTCCTTGAGTAATGAGGGTGATGTGGCTAGCAAGGTACCAACAATCTCACTCTCTCTTAAGTACTTGAAGGTGGGGACTAGCTCAACTAGTTGATGCCCATGTTGCTAGGAATTTCATGGTTCGAATCCCTTTAAGTTAGGTGCACTAGTCTACATCGATGGGTTTAGTAGGGATCCATCCACGAATGTGGGGAGGCATCCCTTGGGTTTCCATGTSAGGATTATTGTACAAAATGAAGCAACYAAGCTAYAAGAAAGTAAATATAACTWAGATTGTGATGTGCCCCTTGCCCTCGATAGAAGGATATACCTCCTACCTCACAAGTTGAGTTGAATTCTTCCTTTGAGGTGGAAGKTTGGGCAAAGGATCCATTTAAGCRAGAAGAGCGTCCAATCTYCACAATCACAACAAGATGTAATTTTCAACCCAAAAAGTTAAGAGGCAAGACCAAAGAACACCAAAGGAGTGATGATCTCTAACAACAACACCTCCTTGAGTAATGAGGGTGATGTAGATAAAAAAAACTCCATCAAGATCCAAAAGGATGTACTAAACCCAAAAAAGAATGCACAAGAGCTATATTGTAGAGTTATTTGGTCATGTAAWGTTAATATATGCGAGGAAGGTGGCATATTTATATAATGATTCATTATGAAGCACAACAATACCATTCCATAAATTTGTACTGTACGAATTTTGCACTTTAGTACTCGCATATGCCTACCCACTGGAGACATTACAGTGTGGCCTACTTTTGTGTTGTATCCATGCATGATCTACCCAATGATGACATCAATATCTCTTTATTGTCCTTCTATGTTGAACCATGTTCCTAAAGTCCCCTTACCTTAGCTTAGATGTGTGATATCTTAGGGATGTTTAGTGCTTGGTGGGGGTGATTTAGGTGGATACTGGTGGCCACCCACCTATTCCACAAATTCATAATGGTTCCACATCTTGGTAGTTTTTCTATAGTTTTTCGGGTCCCAAACTTTTGAGGCCATTTTGAGGCCCTAAATGACATTTTTTTGGTGCGACAGTGCCCACCATCTAGTCGAAGGGAGATGCTAGGTTGTTTGGAATGTGTACTTCTCGGCTAGATCT
>JASDQU010372261.1:0-61099 GCA_032191745.1 Picea mariana | reverse complement strand
CATAAAATAGTCAATAAATTATTTAATGGTGAAATTTTGATAGATTATGTAATTAAAAAAGGTTTTTGATCTAAATGTGCACCACACTTAAAAACTACTTATATAAAATGAAATAGTATTTTTTGGTGAGTAAATGCAAGGTACTAAATATACTTACAAATTAATCTTCTTTACACTCTAAAATATGAACTTAGGTGCAATTGGTCCATTGATAACTAAGCACGGATTAATGACTCTCCATGCACCTCACCCTCATATATGAGGGTGGGGGTCCTAATATATGAGGGTGGGGATGGTGGGAATAATAGAGAAAACTTAATAAAATCAAAAGCGGGATAGGATAACCTATTACTATCCTTATCTACTATAGTTGTCCGCTCAACAACTTTTCTTTTCTGGAGTGTTTCATTCACGCTAACACTCTCCCTTAATTAAGAAAATCCTTACAATGCCTATCTTGTCTCTACATAATACAAATTTGGCCTTTCCCAAAGGCTTAGTGAAAATATCAATTGCATTATCATTTGTGAATTGCAATACAATAAGTAAAAGTCATTTGAATGTATATTTTCTCTTACAAAGTGATATTGGATTTGAATGTGTTTTGACCTTGCATAGAAAACTATATTGTTGTCCAATTTCATTGAACTTTGATTATATACCTTGATTGATGTTGATGGTTCTTTCCTTTCTCCCATATCTTCAAGAATACTCCTCAACCATATTCCTTCACATGTAGCACTGCACAATGCTTTGTACTCAGATTCAGTGGAGGACGATGAAACAATTGACTACTTCTTGTTGCCCTAGGACACAATTCTAAATACTATATTGAATGCATATCCAGTGATGCGATTTATGTCATCTAAATCTCTTGCCCAATCAAAATCTAAATACCCTGTCAACTAAACATTCAAAGCATTAGTGTATGTTGTTTTTCTTCATATAAGATATGATCAATATATTATTACAATGATGAGTGTTCCATATATAGGGAACATATGGTGACCATCCATGAAAGGATGTGTCCCTTAAATAATCAATAACTATTTATTATTATCATTTACTTATTATATATGTTATTTAATAATCGATAATTATATAATTAATTATTATTCTAAGAGAATGTCTTCCCAATGTTTTCCAAACATCAACACTCCCTCTCAACGAGGGAGACATTCTACATCATGCCAAGCTTGTCTTTGAAGTATACAAACTTCACCCTAAACTCATGACACTTGTCTATCAGTCTTGGGAAACGTCTCTCTCCCACCTGAATTGAGGAGAAGCTCCTTCTGCGGCTCTCTCTCTGAGCCAATTAACTCTCTCTAAGATCAGGATCACTCTAGGTCCGCATGTAATAGCATATAGCATATTGAGTCTTTATTATTCCTTGCCAAATCACCATGACTAGGACAAAGACCACACCAAGATATTTCACCAAAAGTACACACATGTGAGTGAGTGTCAACTTGATGCTAACTGACACATGGAAAACACTTCAAGCACCTCAAGTCCATAGTATTCCTTGTCATGGTCAAGGAAGGACTACGCCTGGGCCCATTTACCACAAGTGCACCTTTATTATAAATGTATCCTATCTCCCTTGGTCTGCAGCCCAATCTAAGAGAAGTTTCGCCCAATGCTGAAACATCAACACCCCCTCTTAGATAGGGAGGTATCTTTCCATAGCAGTACACAAATATTTTCTACAGACACGTAGTCTCTACCAGTGGTACACAACCACCATAGTAGCAAAAGGTTTTTCACACATGGCACTCCCATGTGGACTTCTAGAGGCTACTCCCTCTAGGAACACTTAGGGTCAACTCCCCATAGTGTATGACGTCAAGGGTCAATGCCCTTGACATGTCCTCATGTTCTCTCCACATGTGACATTGGGATATAATCCCAAATGCACTTATCCCTTCTCGAATAAGTGTCCTCATAGATCAAATCAACTCAATTCATAGAGGAGTATGATCTAGAGAATTTTTGTCACACATGGCACTCCCATGTGGACTTCTAGAGGATACACCCTCTAGAAACAATAGGGTCAACTCCCATAGTGTGTGACGTGAAGGGTAAACTCCCTTGACATGTCCTCATGTTCTCTCCACATGGGACGTGTCCTCATGTTCTCTCCACAAGGGATGTTGGGCTATAATCCCAAACACACTTATCCCTTCTTGGATAAGTGTCATCATAGATCAAATCAACTCAGTCATAGGGGAGTATGATCTAGAAAATGTCTCAGGAATTTGCAAACATCAACACTTCCTCTCAATGAGGGAGGCATTCTTTGCCACGCCAAGTCTGTCACAGAAGTACTTGAACTTCATCCTAGTTTGTTAAGAACATCAACAACCTACTCATCTGTAGGAAGGTACTACACCAATACTTCCTTCCTCTGCACCATGTCTCAGATGTAATGGTACTTGATCTCAATGTGGTTTGATTTGTATTGAAACACTAGATTATCTGAGATATTCACACAATTTTGGTTACCATAATGAATAATGGTGGAATCTAGCACATGTTTGGATAAATATGGAAGGAGATTACAAAGCCACACTACTTCACAGTTTGACATACTTAATGGATTGTACTCTGCTTTTGTTGTGTTCAAAGCCTCAAAAGTTTGTTTCATGCTACACTATGAAACCATGGAAGATCCCAAAGTGAAGCAACACCTGAAGGTGCTCTTTCTGTCCACTACACTGCCTTCCCAATCAAAGTCAATATATTCCTACCATATCATATCAGTACTAGAAGTATATCTCAGACCATGTCCAACTGTGCCTCACAAGTATCTCAACACATGCTTTGCAGCAATCCAGTGTGTCTATCTCGGTTGACTTATAAACTGGCTAAGTGAACTCACTGCATAGCAAATATTTGGTCTGGTGTTAACTAGATACATCAATTATCCAATCAGTTATATGTACAATGTCCGATCAATTTCATCAGAATCGGAAGAAGACACACTTAGTTTCTTCATATTTGTCACCATTGGTGTAGCCATGAGCTACAAGTTCAGTGTCCCAAACTTCTTCAATATCTCAACTGTGTACTTCCCTTGACTCATGAAGATCTCATCAGTTCTTTGCCACACCTCTAGTCCCAATAAGTAGTGCATCATACCAAGGTCCTTCATATTCAAACTTAGAGGCCAATGCATACTTGTATTCAACAATAAGACTCTCTGTATCAGTGAGGAGTAAATCATCAACGTAGAGGACCAAAATCAGGGACTCGCCATTAACAGTCTTATAGTATAGGTTGGGATCAACAACACTTTTGTTGAAGCCCAAAAAATCATCAGGTGTCCATCAATCCTCACATACCAAGCTCGAGGTGGTTTCTTGAGTCCATACAATTCCTTCTTCAACCTGCACACATGAGACTCCTTCTCATGTATCACGAAACCGTCTGGTTGCTTGATGTATACTTCTTCCTCAATCTCTCCATTGAGAAAGGTTCTCTTCACATCCATCTGATGTAGTTTCCAACCCATGGATGTTGCAAGGGAAATAATCGTTCGAATAGAAGTGTATCAAGGAACATGAGCGAATGTCTCCTCATAATCTATTCTTTCCACCTGAGAGAATCCTTTGGTAACAAATATCGCTTTGTGCTTCTTGATACTCTCGTTGAATGTGTGTTTGATCTTATAGATCCACTTGGAAGTCACTACAGACTTTCCCTCTGGGACTCTGTAACTGCTAAACACTGAGACTGAGAGTAACTTCTCTACTATGTCAGCAACTTCCCTCCTCTAGGGTTGTTGTATGTGGAACTTTCTCCTCCACTCTCTCTCTACAATTGCTTCCTATGCCACTACTTTATCTGGAATTGAGAATGTCTTAATAACTTCTCCCTCTGGAGCTGGAGGTGACGCCTCCTTTGTCTCTTCTCCCTCTAACACTAAAGGTAGCTCTTCCTCCTTTTCTGGAGGTAACTCAATCTCTTCTCCCTTTGTATGTAGTATTGCCTTTCTCTCTCATAGTGCCTCTACATACACTGAAACTGCTGCCATGCCTGCTCCCTCAACATATCATGTCTCAAATCATGTACCAATATTGCTATAAATTCTCTCTATGAGTCTCATATTCTATCTTCCTCCATCACAAGGTCGATCACCATAGCTTGCATTCATGGTTACTGAAAAGGTCTCTTCTGTTTGGCATGGTCATGTCCTAGGAGGTATATTTCTCCTAGAGACTACCTATCTCTCAGCATCATTTCTGGTGATGTCACTCCATGACATCATGTTTGGAAGGTTTTTCCCTCCATTTTTTATTCTTTTCATGAGCTATATGACTCCCCTTGTGTCTTGACTTCAAAAATAGATCACGCTACCTGCCATGTGATCTCACTGTCCACTAACCAGATCCCCCTTTTTGGAGACTGCACCAGAGAGAAGATCAATGAGATTGATATTCTTTTCTCTTTCTTTGCTTGCACACTGGCAATATTGATGACATGCATAACAATATTGAGCACCTGTACTAGGGAAAGTGGCTCAAATACAATAAGAAATCTTTCGATCTCTTGTACCAGGAAAATGGTCCTTCAAAGAATTAAGGGTTCCCGTATCAGGGATAATGACCCTTGTTGTGAGTTTTCTTGCTTCCCAATGTCTACTATAGTCACTATTGTCATGAGAAACCAAATTCACCGATAGTCTCACACAACTTTAATTTTCACAATGAATCAACGTAGGCTCAAGCATCTAACCAAATACATCAACAACAAGCATGATCTCAAATTCTGCATTTTCAACTTTGTCAACTGGAAGCAACTGATTAGTCAAATGGAATTAAAAATCCAAAACTAATTCAAACACCAAAAATTTATATAAATGGTGCAAAGGGGAAATTTTTTAATGCTCCCTTTGTCCAAGCAATTGATTTCCCACAGATTTCCCACAATCTATGGTCACAATCTATAATTGGATATTCCATGTTTCAAAGCACCATCCATGGAATTTCCGATTCATGGAATGATAATGTGCAGATCTACAAAGGCTCTTGGTCTCTCTGATTAGTCATCAATCTATCAAAAGTCTCCAATCGATTCAACCAATTCGATCCTGCAATACACTGTCACCATAAATTGTTGTTAATTGGGATTTTGGCAACAATTACAAAACAGTTTGATGCCTATGAGACTATTATCGATACAAAAAAATCATCAACTAATGATCTTGGCCACAATCCAATCAATACAAATGATCGACCACACTCTTTGACAGAAATGAAAATTTACAACCCTTATCCAAAATACATGTGTTATTTTCATGTTTTGTGCCAAGCTCTACATGCCACAAATTTTAATCCCATGTATGGAAGCAAGAAGTCTTCAATTAATATTTTCATGATGTATTTTCCTCTAAGTGATATAGGTCATGGATTTTAGGGTGACCAGATGTGAATACACTTTAGTGATTCGCCACCGAGCTACTCTAAGTGTTGTCAATCGAATGGCGATCCAATTTTCCAAGGATTTATCATGCCCACACTATAGTCATGACTATATTCCAGTAATTCCATCTATGTAACCAGAAATCAGAAGGCTTTAATGATGTCACTTTGTTTTTAATTACTACATGATTGTTTTCAATAAACTAGTCAATGTAAGCATCAGCGCAGTCGTGGCTATTGCATCTATAATGGCTTCTAAAATGCCCGATACCATACACTGCAGATCAACTGATTTCGCATAATGGAACGTTAATTTCCATACTAAAATATTTGAATCCTGTGAATGACTAGTAGACTGGGGTTTGTTGCTTTTCATACATATCTCGATTAATTTTCTACAATGCTCTTTTTCATTTTCTTTCATGAGCCAGGATGCTAATAAACCATGAATTTTCAGTATATTAGTGCCTCAGATGCATTTTTTAGCCAGGACTTCGTTCCATTGAAGATTTGATCAAGTTTTTAGAGTTCCAACTGTTGTTTTGTATCCTTAAATGGATGAATCAATGGATGCATATTGTGTATACACATGTGGGCTTCGTCAGATCCTGCTTTTATTATACAGTTTTATTTTCTTCCATTTACCTGGGCCCTCCTATGGGGGAGTGAGGCCCAGTCCTGCTCTGATACCATGTTGTTTTTCTTCATATAAGATATGATCGATATATTATTGCAATGATGAGTGTTCCATATATCGGGAACATATGGTGACCATCGATGAAAGGATGCGTCCCTTGAATAATCAATAAATATTTTTTATTATCATTTACTTATTATATATGATATTTAATAATCAATAATTATATTATTAATTATTATTCTAAGAGAAAGTCTTCCTGATGTTGTCCAAACATCAACACTATATACAATACCAAAATCAATGGTTCCATTTATGTATCGAATGACCCTCTTGGTGGCTTTCCAATGGCTCTCATGTGGTTTCTCCATGAATTGGCTAAGTAGGTTTAATACATATGCAATATCAGATCTAGTTGCGGTTAAGTAATTTAAACTTCCCACGAGTTGTTTATACAAGGTGCCATTCACTTCTTTTGTATCATCATTTTGAGAAAGCCTAAAATTTTGTTCTAATGGAGTAGACTCTGATTTTGACTTATGCATTTTGAAACTTTTAACAAGTTCTTTAGCATACTTATTTTGAGTAATAAAAGTCCTACCATCTTCCCTCCATACTTCAATTCCTAAACAATAATGCATATGGCCAAGATCCTTCATGTCAAATGCATGTGATAACTATAATTTGAGTTCCTCGACCAACTTTGTAGCATTCCTTGTTATGACCAAATCATCAACATACAATGAAATCAAAGCAATATGCCTAATTTCATCTATCTTTATGTAAAAACTTGGGTCACTCTTACTTTTAATGAATCCCTGTTGAAAAATAAGTTGTTAATTTTCACATACCATGACCTTAGAGATTGTTTGAGACCGTAGAATGATTTATTTAATATGCATACAAAGTGTTCTTGACCTTGTTTTCCAAAACCATTTGGTTGAACTAGATACACTTATTCCTTTAATTCACCATTTAAAAATGTTGATTTAACATCCATATGATTTAAATGTCAATTGTGCTTTGCATCAAATGAAATTAACAATCTAATGGTATTCATTTTAGGTATTGGTGTAAAGGTTTCATCATAATATATTCCTTTCTTTTGTGAGTATCATTTTGCAAGTATTTTGGCTTTAAATTTATTTATTCTACAATAAGAATTTAATTTTCCCTTAAATAATCATTTTGAAATACAAACTTTATATTCAGGAAACTCAGTGAGTTCCCAACTATCATTTTGCATTAAGGAATCATATTCTTCCTGCAGTGCACTCATCCATTCTTTATGATATTTTTCTTGTTCAAAATTCAAAGGTTCTTCTACATTCATAACTTGAGTCATCATATCATAATCTTTATACCTTATAGGTGTTTGAATTTTCCTTGTTGATATCCATAGTGTCTCACTGCTTTGTGGAGTTGCTCCAACATTTTTGGGTGTACATTGGTTGCTTGAAGATTGATATTCAACATCAACCTGTTGATCTTCAACTTCTTTTTCTTATTCACTTTCAATGCCTTCTTCAATAACTTTCCATACATCAACTTGTTTTTGAACCTCATCTGCATATTTATCAAATATAACATCTCCACTTGCAAACACTTTATGATTAATGGGATCATACATTTTGTAAGCTTTATGGTCAACACAATAACCAATAAAGATACATTTGGTTTCCTTTGCATCAACTTTTCTTCTATGTTCCTTTGGAATGTGTGAAAATGATTTGCCCCCCAAAACCCTAAAATGACTAACAAGTGGTTTATAACTGTTGGCACAGTGGCAGACCCAAGGTTCACTCCAAGAGTGCACCAACAATACCAAACTACTGGCCCTCTCAGCAACACCTGCGAAGCAGATGCAGTCTCACCTGAAGTAGCTATGGGGGGTTTGCAGAAAAAAGATGTCTACAACCAGGGGAATATCAAGTGGATCTTAACACAATACAGTGCAGTGTACCTAGCCTACTTATCACTAATACCTACTCCACCTTCTTATAGATATGATCTAATACAATAATGAAATAACAGTATATCAAAGACAAAGATAAAGCATCAATCATACAGACATAACACCATATATACGTGGTTCACCCTCTCCCTAGGGCTACGTCCACAGAATTGTGCTTATGATGTATTAAGGTAAAGCTTACAGTTCTTATCTGCACTCTCTACCTGTAGATCTTCTTCTTCTTCTCTCTTTCTCTCCCCCTCCTACACACCCAGTTGTAGGACTTGATATTCACACCTAGTTGAAGATCTTACAATGCCATAAGGCTCTTACTCTCAGCCCTTCTTTCGCTCACAATACAATATTATCTCAATGAACAATAATCAATAACAATGCTCAAAAATAGTACCGACCCGAACCAGGTCCTCTCAACCTCTATTTATGCAATATAGTCCCTCACTGACAGCCTTAGGCCAAAACCTAGGTGTCAAAACCCTAAAAGATCAAAACTCTAGGTGTCTAAAACCCTAGGTCAACTTGACCCACTTTTTCCTGAGCTTCGCCAGCCTGTCTTTCCTTCCTTCTCGCGTGGTGCTCCAAAGCATCCAACTGTGGATTTTTCCGCTTGCTGAGTTGTCCACGATCCTTCTTCCTTACTGATCTGTCATTCTTGATCCTCTCATCCAACGCCTTTAATTTTCTTACTTCGCTCCATCTTTTCTGCTCTTTTGCTTACTTCGACCCAGTGACAGTTACTGTGTCTCCCACGAAGTTCTCTTTTCACCTTTTCTTCCTTGTTCTCTGCTTCCTTCCATAACCATGGGCCAACAAGCCCCCAACACTCACCTATGGCTCATCCCAAGGCACTTTGAATCTGATCCTTCTATTTTGCTTCGACTTTGGACTGCGTAGGGCAGCCTTGGTTTCTGCTTTATGCCTCCTCCTCCTCCTTGTGCAGACTATATTTTCTGTGTCTGGTACCCAATTTCAACTACACCTAGTACCTAGACCCTTTTCCTCTTGTTTTTACTGAGAGTTGCAAGGCAGCTGGTTGTCATAGTACAACTTCAGCCGACTCCCATTCACCAATCCTTCCTTCCATTCTCCCTTCAATGTTTTCAGTTGCGTAGCTCCTCCTTTTGTAACATAGGAAATCTCATATGGTCCTAGCCAATGTGTTCTGAACTTCCCTGGGTGTCTTATAAACATACTGTCATACACCAGTACTAAATCACCTTTCTTGAGTGTCTTCTTCTTAATGTGTCTGTCATGATATGTCTTCTCTCATTCCTTATGAACCTATTGGTGGAATCCTGCAATGAATCTATCTTCTTCCAGTTCAACCAATTGTGCGAACCTTTCCTGACAACACCAGTGTCATCCATACCTGTAAAAGAAACAATTCTTAAGCTTGGTTCCAAGTATTCCATCAGGACAATAGCTTTGAGATCATAAACTAACTTGAAAGGAGTCTGCATTGTTAATTTCTTGCAAGTGGTTCGATAGGCCGATAGTACTGCAGGTACTCTTAAGTCCCAGTCATCCCTATTCACAATGAAAATCTTTGTTAATGTTGTCTCCAAGATCTTATTGAATGCTTCAACTGTTCCATTTGCTTGTGGATGGTAAGGTGTTCTCTTCTGATGGTGGACTACAAATTCTTTAGTTAGGGCTTCAACTGTCTTATTGATGAAATGTGTGCCTTGATCACTCATAAGGATCTTAGGGCATCCAAACCTGGTTATTATGTAATCAAATATAAAACACGCAGCTGTAATTGCACTACAGTCTTTAACTTCTCTGGCTTCGGCCCATCTGGTTAAGTATTATGTCGCACTAATGATATACCTTTCTCCTGTGCGCTTCCCTGGTGGATTGATAGGTCCCACGAAGTCAATGGCCCATTTTTCAAATGCTTGTAGGGTCATCTGTGGTGCTAACGACATTTCATCTCTTCTGGATGGTCTCCCAACTCTTTGGCACACATCACAGGCTCTAGCATAACTCTTAGCATCTCTGTGTAAGGTAGGCCACCAAAGGCCAACTTGTAGAACCTTCTGCGTAGTTGCTTTCCCTGCATAATGTCCTCATGCAATGCCTTCATGAGCTTATGTGAGGATTAGTGGGATTTATGCCTCCATAACACATCTTCTTAGTATCTCATCAGGTCCCATCTTGTATAGCTGACCTGCTATCAGTGAAAATTCTACAACACGCACTTCTAGTTGTTTCTTCTGGGGAATTGTATACTCACTAGGTTCCATTCCTATTGATAAGAACTGAAATATTTCTGTGAAGTGGTCATCAATCTTCCTAATGGCGAGCAACTGTGCATTCATCAGTGTATCCTCCAAACTGGTGGGTTCTTCTCCATGTTCCAACCTCGACAAGTGGTTAGGGCCCTTGTTCATTCTTCCTGGCTTAACTATGATCTCAAAATCATACTCTTGAAACAACAAGATCCATCTACATATTCCCCCCCCCCCTAACACTAGCTTGTTGACTAGATATTTCAGCGTAGAGTGATCTATGAACATTTTAAAATGTCCTCCCAACAAGTAGTGGTGGAATTTTTGCAACGCATACACCATGGATAATCCTTCCCTCTCGATAGTGGTGTAGTTGATTTCTACTGTGGATAACTTCCTGCTAGCAAAGGCTAATGGGTGATCGAAGTCTCCTTCTCCCAGTTGTGCCAGTACTGCTCCCAATGAAAGAGAATATGCATCAACGTGGACATGAAACTCTTTGCTCCAATTTGGAAAGACTAGAATCGGTGTAGTGACCATCTTCTGTTTCAGTGTGTCGAAGCTCTGTTGGCATTCATCTGTCCAACCAAACTGGTAGTCCTTCTTCAACAGCTTCTCCATCGGTGCTGTAATTTGGGCATAGCCTTTAATGAATTTCCTGTAATAGCCAGTATGTCCTAGCACAGTGTGCAATTGTTTGACTGAAGTCGGAGGTGGAAAATCAACTATACTTGCAATTTTAGATGGATCAACCAACAATCCTTGCTTGCATACAATATGACCTAATAACACTCCAAATGGTGAGAATAAGATGCACTTCTTCAAATTCAAAGCAATTTGACACTGCCTACATTTATCCAACATTAGCCTTAGACATTCAATATGATTTTTCAGCAAACTAAACACAGTCCAGTCATCAAAATAAGCTTCTAAAAATTTATGCAAAAATTATTTGAATGCTTCGACCACCACCCTGGAAAAGATAGTTGGGGCATTCTTCAGTCCAAATGGCATCATTTTGTATTGGTAGGATCCCCATTCCATCGAAAACGTGGTCTTGTGGCAGTCCTCCTTGGCAATCTGGACTTGATGGTATCCTGAAAATCCATCTGTGAAAGAATATACCTCCTGGCCTCCCACATTGTCTAATACTTCATAAGTGAATGGTGTAGGGAAAAGGTAATGCCGACAGGCATCGTTCAACTTTATGAGGTCCACATATATCTTGATTTCTCCTGTCTTCTTGTATTGTACAACCATAGGGCTGATCCACTCTGATTCTTCAACAGGTTCAATAATCCCTGCTTCCAGCATTATGTCGAGCTCAATCTTCACTTTTTCCTTGTATTTCGGGTTTAATCTATAGGGTCTTTGCTTGAATGGCTTTGCATCTGGTTTCAAAGGTTTCTCATCTCTCTCATAGGTCCTTTGATTCCCTTCATATCAGTGAACTTGGTGGGAAACAAGTCCTGATATTCATGGAGTAGCTCTGTAATTTTGTCAATGGTAGTAGCATCCCAATAATCTCTGACATTGGCAAGCTTCGGTGTCTCCTCTGTTCCAATATTGAATTTTTTAATCTTGATTGGCTGACCAATAAATGGTAGCTCGACTCCTGGACCTTCTACATTTCTTTTCCCTTCTGTTTCAATAATGTTTACCTTTCTGGGATCATCATCGTCATCGGTATTGATGTTGTAGCAACTCTGCAATTTCTGGAGAGGCGCAATCCATTCGTCCTCTTCTTGTTCCATAGGGAGGTTGGATGCCTCCTCGAATACCTTATGTCTCACAATCTGCAATGCTTGGTCTACTGAAGGATATTCACTTTCAAATAAAAAGGTGGTTACAAAGTTCTGAATCATACCTTCCCAATCTGGAGTGACAAGGCGCAGCTCCGCTTGAAGGTACCAGTTGATAGGGGTCGTGTCCAGTGTGTTAATGAATCTATGCACCCATTGTTCTTGAGGAATGTCACTCCAGGCTTGTTCACAGCTTCGCACATGGTCCGTTGGGAAACTTCGAGCGGTATATCTTACTTCGAAACTTACTGCTTGTGATGAGAACCGTGTTGTCATCAAGGTTCAGCATTGTTTCATGTCTGTGATGTTGCTTTTATGTGTCCCCCACCATCTTTTTGGTGTGGCTTTCAGGGCCTCATCCATTGCCAACAATCATTGTTGTGTTGGTACATTGGTTTCAAAATATGATAAGAAGGATTCTAAAGGGTTCAGACCATCAAATGTGGGTAAGTTACTTACTGTTGTGTCGATCCAATGAACTTCTCTGGTTAATCTGGCACATCTTATGGTAGATACCTCATACATATGGTTCTTCCAGTTCTCTAGTGCTTCTTCTGAATATGATGAGCACGCATTGTCACTTCGCCAAATCAGATTCCCATCAGCTGTAGGGTTGATGTAATCTTGTTGTCTAGCTGTCAGTTTGTAGATATTATCTACTTCATATGCGTGATCTTCTTCTCTGACGGGTTCTATGTATCTTTGACCTTCATCTAGATATAAAGGTCCAATGACCCTTAGGCCGTCTCTTTAAAATGTCATATGTCTCTTCTTCAAATCAAGAACAGTAGAGTTGTTGAATGCCTAATCAATTCCTAACAGTGTTGGGTAAGGGCAGTTGTCATCAACGATTTCAATGACCTCAAAATCTGCAAAGGTCCTCGCTCTGTCAATGTCCACAGGGACATGCTATAGTCATCCAAATGGGCTGATAGCTTGTTGATTATCCATTATAATCCTTATAGGGGAATAGAATAACCTCGGTTTTCCCAATAGTGCCCAAGTTTGCTTTGTCATGACATTGACCTTCGACCCTAAGTCGAGGACCACATAGTCTATATCATACTCTCATATTTGAGCATTCAAGTGTAATTCTTTGTTTGTCCTTATCCTTTTCCCAATTTGGTGTACTGCCCTATTCAACAAGGGGTCTATCTTTTCTAGCTCATATTGCTTGATTAAATTCTAAAGTTCCCTTACAGCATTTTCATCCTGGATTAGCTTAATACAAGTATATAGAAATTCCATGAGCTTGCTTACCTCTTTTCCCTCTCTCGGCGAAGCAGACTGATCGAATGCCGGTAAAATTCTATATTCTCTTACTTCTAGCCATGTTCTTGATGATGAGCCTTGATATATTCTAAATTCTTTCCTTGCATCTTCAAATGTTCGCCTTTCTTTCTTGGCATCAAAAGTTTGAGTCTTCTCCACATCTTTTGTGACTCCTAAGTCTTATGTAGTATTTTCCTGGGTCACTCTATCTTCTCCTATAACAGTGCCTCCTCGAGTAATAACAATGAATCTAGGGTCTACTTCACGAGGTTCATCATATATCAACTGCACTTGCGGGTTCTACTAAGGTCCTTGTCTTTCTTGAAGCTTAGCCAGCAGTATGGGGCAATCTTCTATAACATTCTCAAAAGAATTGCAATAACTGCAAGTAGTACAAGGGTTCTGACAATCCCTTTCTAGATGTCCTGGCTCCGTGCAATTATAAAAAAGTATATGTCCTCGGCCTCGGCCCATTCCTCCTCCTCATCCTCGTCCTCTATATCCACTACAAGGATTGAAGTTTCCTCTTCTCGGGGAGTTGTATTGCGTAGTGTTTCCTTCTTATTGTACTTCACCTTGGATCATGTATAGATCCCTTGACCTTTCATGCATGAGGTCATAGGCCCTACAGTCTCTATCATCATGCCCTACTGACTTACATAAGGTGCAATATAGGTTTCCAGGTGTTTGAACATACTTTTGCATGTAATATCACTCACCAGGGCGATGTTGGTTTCTGCATACTTCTCACCAGGGCAATGTGACTTGCTTCAAGGGGCTCGGAGCTCTTGAGGCTAGATATTCATGAAATGCAGGGCAATGTTCCTTATCATGACCCTCTGATCTGCATATGACACACCATATGTCTTCTCTTTTGTCCTTTCCCTTATCCTTTTTTATGTCTTCGACCTGTAAAGGCAAACTGGTCAACTGGCTCAAGATCTGGCTCATACTTGAGCTAGATTCTCCCATAGGGGTTGATTCAAGCTTCATGGCAATATCCAGTGCCTCAGACTGCGAAGAAATTTTATGTTGCATCAGAGGAACTCTAATGTGTGGTAATAGTGCAGCGATGAACCATTATTTGTTCTGCTCATATGGGATCTTAAAAGTTAATCGGCATGTTAAGGTCTTGAATCTTTGATCGAATTCCCTGACAGGTTCGACAACCTTTTGTTTGATTTCCTTCAGCTCTATAATACATTGTGACTCCAATTTGGGTTTCTTGAATTTTGCAATCAACGCGTTCTTAATCCCATTCAATGGTTGGGGTTATGCAAGTCCTAGGACAAGCTTCATGTACTATCTCAGTGCATGATCTCTAAGAGTAGTGTTGAACTAGTTTCTTTTGACAGCCTCATCAGTGACATTCTTAATATTCCACACAGCTTCACATAGGAACCAGTGTTGATCTGGGTCTTCAGATCCATCCCCTCTAAATATAGGGAACTTCATCTCATCTGCCATAGAGATACTTGGGTTTCCTATTTGAGTAGATACTGAACTACTAATAGTAACACTCTGAGGACTCCGGTGACTTCGATTGCCTAGTGTTGTTGAAACAATAGGAGGGTTAATGATACTTACTTCAACAGTCTGTGTAGTTCCTGAGTTTTCTGGCTCGTCCTGGCGAAGTTCTTCAGTTGCTCCTTCCTCCGACCTAGCAGGTTCTGGATGTTCTTCATCTATTAGATATGCCTCTCCCCCAATGTATAAACCTTCTTCTCCATAGTTTTTCTTGAACAAGTTCTCAAGGTGAACCCCTCTAAACACTCTCCCACTGCATGTATGTCCAGCTTCTGTGTCACTGTCGTTGTCCGAATTTTTGAACATTATCTTTTCTGGCTTCAACCAATCTACTGTATGTTTAGAATGTTCTTCTCATGCAAGAGCATATTGATTCTTAACTTCAGAAAATGCAAAAATTTCCCTCTGGGTCCTTTGAAAAAGTATCTCTCGGCTTAGATATATGATTCTACTCTGTCAACAGCAAATTCGGTGATATACCCTCCAATGATACTATCAAACCAATGATTTGTTGCTCTGGATACAACATTGTTGACTCTTTTAACCTTCTGGATCAGCATCGGTGTCCAAACCATAAGGGGTCTAGATCTAATTTTGAACTGGCTATCAACTAACCTATCCAACCACTCAAACAACTCCTAATGGATTCCTCCAAATAAGATCTCGTGGAGTTCGTGAAAATGTATCTTTGTAGCCAATCTTTAGTACTCAGCTTAGGGTTCTTGTTTTTGGCTTCAACAAAGTCCCTTTCTTGATATTTTATCCACTTTTGAATCTTTGTCCTCGATGGGAACCACCTTGACATTCCCTCATGAATATTTTGGTCCTGACAACAGAACCATTTGTTGGCACAGTGGCAGACCCAAGGTTCACTCCAAGAGCGCACCAACAATCCCTAACTACTGGCCCTCTTGGCAACACCTACGAAGAAGATGCAGTCTCACCGGAAGTAGCTATGGGGGGGTTGTAGGAAAGAGATGTCTACAACCAGGGGAATATCAAGTGGATCTTAACACAATACAATGCAGTGTACCTAGCCTACTTATCACTAATACATACTCCACCTTCTTATAGATCTGATCTAATACAATAATGCAATAACAGTATATCAAAGACAAATATAAAGCATCAATCATACACACATAACACCATATATATGTGGTTCACCCTCTCCCTAGGAATACGTCCATAGAACTGTGCTTATGATGTATTAAGGTAAATATTACAGTTCTTATCTGCACTCTCTGCCTGCAAATCTTCTTCTTCTTCTCTCATTCTCTCCCCCTCCTATGCACCCAGTTGCAAGACTTGATCTTCGCACCCAGCTAAAGATCTTACAATGCCAGAAGGATCTTACTCTCATCCCTTCTTTCGCTCACAATACAATATTCTCTCAATGAACAACAATCAATAACAATGCTCAACAACAGTACCGACCTGACCTAGGTCCTCTCGACCTCTATTTATGCAATATATTCCCTCACCGACGGCCTTAGGCTGCTAGGTGCCAAAACCCTAAAATATCAAAACCCTAGGTGTCTAAAACCCTAGGTCAACTTGACCCACTTTTTCTCAAGCTTTGCCAGCTTGTCTTTCCTTCCTTCTCGCATGGTGCTCCAAAGCATCCAATGGTGGCTTTTTCCACTTGCTGAGTTGTCCACGATCCTTCTTCCTTACTAATCTTTCATTCTTGATCCTCTCGTCCAATGACTTGCATTTTCTTACTTCGCTCCATCTTTTCTGCTCTTTTGCTTACTTTGACCCAGTGACATTTACTGTGTCTCCCGCGAAGTTCGCTTTTCACCTTTTCTTCCTTGTTCTCCGCTTCCTTTCATAACCAAGGGCCAATAATAACCATAGAATGCTTCATAAAGAGGTTTATTCTCTGAATATTTGGTTGGACTTCTATTTTCGAGATAGACAGTAGTACTTGTAGCTTCAGCTAAACAATTATCAGAAAGATTCTTACCTTTAATCATGTTTCAATAACATTAAATCAAGGTTCTATTTTTCTTCTTAGCCATTCCATTTTACTGAGGAGTATGTGAAATTGTATAATGTTTTTGAATCCTATTTTTTTGCAGCATTTGATGAAATCATCATATGTTTGTTCTCCTCCTTTATCTGATCTAAAAATCTTAACATGTTTACCTATCTTATTTTCACCCATGTTCTTAAATTCTTTGAAGTATTCAAACACATAAATTTTGTTTTTCATAAAATAAAATCGTGTAAATATTGTTCTATAATCAATAAAGATAAGAAAATAACAAGCTCTTCCAAATGACTTAGTTTGGATGGGACCACACACATTAGGATGTAACAATTGAAGAATTCATCTTTGCCTTTTATCTCTACTTATAGGGAATTCATTCATATGTTTTTCTCCTAGTGAAAAACCATCACATTAATCATGTTCATTCTTAAAAGCTGGGATACCCTCCACCATCTCTTTCCTTTGAAGTAAATCTAGATCATGACAATTTATATGACCATATCTTAACTTCCATAGTGCTTTTGTATACATAGTTGTTGATGACAACACTTGATGATCCTTGACAGTAACATTAAGTTTTTATAGGCCTTGCACTTTGATCCCTTCGGAAATAACATTGTGGTGATCCTATATGTCCTTCACATGATAACATGACTTCAAAAATTCAACTTTTAACCCTTGATCTGTAATTGTTGAAACCGAGAGTAATTTTTTCTTAATCCTTTACACATACATTGCATGCTTGATTTGTTTCACAAGAACACTTTGTAAATTCACAAATAGATCATCGTGATCTTTTATTTCATGAAATCTACCATCACCTAGATAGATTTTACCACCATTATTTTTCTCATGATGATTCATGAACCAATCTTGATGACATGTCATATTATTTTTCTCATGATGATTCACAAACCAATCTTTATGACATCTCATATGAATAGAAGCACCTATATTTGTGAACCATGCACCTATTTTTGTGAACCATGCATTACACTCATTTGTTTCTACTAATAAAGTTGCATATGAAATAAATAACTTGAGAGTTTTTAGATCGTCACTTACTATTTCTTTTCTATTATCAAAATGATATGTATGTGTTCTAAATTTGGACACATGAAACTTTTTTTTCATACAATCCTTAGGAAACTATCCAAACTTACCATAATAGTAACATGAGTCATTCTTCTTCTCACGTGTATCTATCCTTGGTGATTGTTATAGCGTCATTTACCACTATATATGTATATGGTGACTTGTTGTCCTATGTTACATCCCTTTCCCTACTTGTAGGACTTAAATCTCCTTTGTCTTATGTTACATCCCTTTCCCTACTTGTAGGACTTAAATATCCTTTGTCCTATGTTACATCCCTTTCCCATTACTTATAGAGTGTTCAAAAGTAGAGATGTTATATTTCATGAATATGAAGATGAGGTTAAAAAATAAGTTGATGTATGGAAAGTTCCTGAAGAAGGCATTAAAAGTGAAAAATCAAAAGAAATTGAAGATCACTAGGTTGATGATGAAAATTAAGCTACAAAATCCAAAGTACAACAAGAAAGGTTGGAGCAATTCCTCAAAGCAGTGAGACACTACATAGATCAACAAGAATAATTCAGACACCTATCAGGTATAAATATTATGCTTTCATGACTCAAGTTATGAGTGTAGAAGAATCTTTGAATTTTGAACAAGAAAAAAATCATAACAAATGGATGAGTGCAATGCAGGAAGGATATGATTCGATAATGAAAAATGATGACACTACATAGATCAACAAGAATAATTCAGACACCTATCAGGTATAAATATTATGCTTTCATGACTCAAGTTATGAGTGTAGAAGAACCTTTGAATTTTGAACAAGAAAAAAATCATAACAAATGGATGAGTGCAATGCAGGAAGGATATGATTCGATAATGAAAAATGATGCTTGGGAACTCACTGAGTTTCTTGGAGATAAATTTACTATCAATTCAAAATGTTTATTTAAGGAAAAAGTAAATTATGATGGTAGCATAAATAAATTCAAAGTCAGAATAGTTGTAAAAGGATATTCACAAAAGGAAGAAATAGATTATGGTAAAACCTTTGCATCCATAGCTAAAATGAATACCATTATATTATTAGTTTCACTTTCTACAAATCACAATTATCATTTAAATCAAATGGATGTTAAATCAACATTGTTAAATAGTGAATTAAATGAAGACGTGTATTTAGTTCAACAAGATGGTTTTGTAAAACAAGGTTAAGAACACCTTGTATGCAGATTAAATAAATCATTATATGGTCTCAAACATACTCTAAGGTCATGGTAGGTGAAAATTGACAACTTCTTTTGTCAAGAGGGATTCATTAAAAGTAAGAGTGACCTAACTCTTTCCAACACAATATATGACCTTGGGCATATTTCTTTAATTTCATTATATGTTGATGGTTTTGTCATAACATGGAATGCTACAAAGTTGGTTGAAGAAATCAAATTACAACTATCACAAGAATTTGACATGAAGGATCTTGGCTAGTTGCATTATTGTTTAGGAATTGAAGTATGTGGGGAATATGGTAAGAATTTTGTTACTCAAATTAAGTATGATAAATAACTTGTTAAAATATTCAAGATGCATAAGTGAAAATCAATGTCTACTCCATTAGAACAAAATTGTAATATTTCTCTGAATGATGATACAAAAGAAGTGAATAGCACCTTGCATAGACAACTCATGGGAAGTTTAAATTATTTAACCAAAAGTAGACTTGATATTGCATACGAAGTTAGCCTACTTAACCAATTCATGCCCAAACCACATGAGAGAAATTGGAAATCTGCCAAGAATATCATTCAATACATAAATAGAATGATTCATATTGGTATTGAATACACCAATGACTTGAATGATGGGCTGAAAGATTATTTAGATTCTGATTGGGCGGGAGATCCAGATAACAGAAGGTCCACCACTGGATATGCATTCAGTATAGTATCTAGAATGGTGTCCTCGAACAACAAGAAGCAACCAATTGTTTCATTGTCCTCCATTAAAGCTGAGTACAAAGCATTGTGAAGTGATACATGTGAATCAATATGGCTAAGGCATATTCTTGAATATATGGGAGAAAGGAAAGAAGCGTCGACATCAATCAAAGTAAATAAAAAAATTTCAATGAAATTGGCCAACAATCTAGTTTTCCATGCAAGGTCAAAACACATTGATATCCAACATCACTTTGTAAGAGAAAAGATACAATAAAATGTGATTGACTTGTTGAATTGTGACACAAATGATAATGCTACTAATATTTTCACCAAGACTTTAGGAAAGGCCAAATTTGAAATATGTATAGATAAGATAGGTATTGTAAGGATTTCTTAATTAAGGGGGAAGAGTTAGCATGAATTAATAACTCCACAAAAAAAACGTTGTTGAGTGGAAAACTGTATGAGATTAGGATATTGATAGGTAATCCTAATACTACTTCTAATTGGTCAAGTGTGATGTGCATTGAGAGCCATTAATCCATGATAAGTGATCAACAAACTAACTGCACTTGATTTTGTATAAGTACATGTGATTTCTAATGCACTTGATTTTGTATAAATACATGTGATTTCTAATGCAATATATGGGAAATTTTGTGTGTGTTTATTTATGTGGCTCAGACACTCTTCCTTCTTTGTTCAGAGTTTTGTGAGATCTATGTTCTTTGTTTTGATCTTTAATCTATATTTATGATGTGTAGAATGGTAAGGCCTTGAAAGATGACAACAATCACCATCCAATGCCTGATTATATCCTTCATCGTCGACCAAGTTGAGGGATCATTTAAGGATCAAATAGGTCCTATTTGCAACAACTAATTCATTTGTTCTAGTCTATATCCATCCAGTAACCTGATGTCACCATTTTAGATAAGCCAATTTTCCTTGTAAAGACCTCATATCCAGTCCACTAACACAATTTTTAAATACCATAAATTTTGTCGATCAAGATGAAGCCACCCAATCCTTGGTCTCGAGCCATCTATATTCATTTTGCTTCACAAAGTATTGTTAATGTTCACATTGGTCACAATCCCAATAGAAACCTCATGAGGATAAAATATCCCTTTGTGTTTTTATAGAGGTGGTACTCCTCTGTTATTGTCTGAAATATATAGCTTTTAATTCTTGAATTAAGCTATCAAAATAGGGAAATGATAAACAATAGATCTCAAATATTTATTACATTGAAAATATAAAGAAAAGATGAAAATATATTCACACAGAAAAATTTCATGAGAGAAGGACCAAGAATCTTTTAAAGACTAAAATATAATATATACAAAATATTATACAAAAATAAAGAAACCATCATATGAAAATATAACATTCCTCACATCCATCATAATATAATAAGATTTGATCATATTCATAAGATAGAAAGATATAAATCCACAATGCAGAGAAATTTAAAAGAGTATTTCATTCAAAACATAAGCGAGTATGATAGGTGCACATCAAAAATCCCGTGCTCATAAACTCAGAGTTTGAGAAATCATTAAAGTTACACCCCAAGGTAGTTCTCTGGGGAGTTCAAAATAATAGTCCGTTTTACAATAAATTAAAAAAGTTTGCATTTCTCCAAATGGAATGAGATGGGGTTCATGTGGACCTTAAAAGAAATAGATTGTGACTAAACCTGGAAAAAGAAGAAGGAGATGATCATATATGGGTTACGAACTCTCAAAAATATTGAAAGACACAACTGGATGATTTCTGAATGAGAAGCATGAAAGATAAAGGATGATGAAAAGTGATCAATTTACTTACCACGATGGATTCTCACTCCCCAGTACATGGTTGCTAATGTGCATTTTATGTTCTATTTTGTTGGAATTCCTTGATCGGTTACAACTGCTCCATCTTGATCTAGTTCCATTATTTTAGTTAAATATCTCTTTAACCAATTTTCAATATAATCTCTCATTGGTGTAACACTTATTTCTTTCCTTACTTTTATGTCAAATACTAAACTTTCCAGATATCTAAAGTCCATTGAAAGTTTTTTTAGTTTATCCTCAATATATTCATTTTTTTTACATAACTAACCAACCAACTTTCCACTTTTTTTTTTGAATACTCGATCAATTTGTTAAATCTCTCAGCTGATACAGTCTTTAATGAGTCGATGTTTTGCTCAAATCATTCTTTTGACAGAAGTATTGAATTCAATATTAGATGTGGGTCCTCCAAATCTCCAGTTGATCCATATAAATCCAATTCAATAAATTTTAAATATAAGTCCCCTTTCTTTACACTTATGATATCATAATCAACTAAAATTTCTTTTAAACTCTTTATTATTTTTATCCAACATGCCATGAGTTGTTTTATTTGGATTGGTGAAGGCAAGTCCTCCTCTTTTATTCATATCTCATTAACACTTGAAACTTTTTCAATAAAGGTAGAAATGGCCCCTTTATAGAAATCTTCATCATTTTCAAGATCGACTTGAAGGTATTCATCATTTTCAAGATCGACTTGAAGGTATTGTCTAAAATTTGTCATTCTTAATCCCAAGGAAACAAAATCGTTTTTCTATTCCCATGTCTCGAGAGTAAGACACATTATTTTATTGGTGTTTTCTCCAACATACCTTTTAATGACAACGAGTAAAATTGATTTTCATCTTATTCTGGAGCTAGATTATGTTGTCCCATCAAGACTCTTCCAAGGCTGCACTATAGCAATTGGACTGACAAATATAGGTGGGGACATTAAAGCGCACTGTAATTCTTTAATTCTTTCCTTTAGAGTGGGATTTTCATTCTCCATTTCTCCAACTGAAATTTTTAGGGATTCTCCTGTAGCTTCATGAATTTGTACAATTATGGAAGGTGGAACTCCATTGAAGTCAAGTTCTTGGCTTAATTTTCCTTGTACCTTTTTATTTTTTGAATGAATTTTTTCGATAACCAATTTCTTTAAAAGAAATTCAAATAAGGAACGATGCAGAGTT
Organism: Picea mariana; assembly: GCA_032191745.1. Lineage (NCBI taxonomy): Eukaryota > Viridiplantae > Streptophyta > Pinopsida > Pinales > Pinaceae > Picea > Picea mariana. The sequence continues at coordinate 38,230 of JASDQU010372261.1, read as the reverse complement.
AGGGATTCCTCTTCAAATACAATTGGATCCTAGGTGGCCAATTCTGTTGCAACTTCTCTACTTTCTTGAATCCTCTATTCTTCATCTTCAAACTCAATGTCCTCAATATTCACATCAATATCCATATCTTTAAGAACAATTTATTCTTCAGGTATGGAATCACTTCCTCCTTCATTATTTTTTGCTCTTTTCCTTTTTCTAGTCATAGGGAGTTTGTGAGGTATTTATAGATTTGCCTTAGGAGGTTTTTGTTCACCGCCATCATTGGAATTATATATTGAAGATTTCCTTTGCTATTGAATTGCATTATGCATTTTTTGTTTGGGTAGGCCACTTTTTTTAGAAGTATTAGGTGACTGTGAACACCTTTCATTCATGACTCTTCCTCCTTGTATATGTTGATGATTGGTAATAACAATTGTTTCAATATCCTCTCTTTTTTTTCAATAGACTATGCTTGAGGATTATGGTTATCACCTTCTTCTTCTTCGAATAGGAATGTACTTGAAACTGAGACATTGTAGCCTACATATTTCATGTGTTTCATAAACAACTAGTTGGGGACAAATCCTTTGATTTCATCCACTTTCAATAAATTAAACTGATCAAACTAGACTGAGAATTCATCGATATTTGTAGTGTTTTTCAGCGTAATCTCTCCATTTTTCAATGGAATAGGAATAAACTTCGTTTTCCTCTTTTCATTAAAGAAATGGGCCCAAAATCTATATTGCTTGCATACTTCAACAACAAATATCTTATTTGGAACACAATACAACAAATATAAGGGTTTTACACGAGAACAATAAATTCTAATAATACTGAAATGCTCCATTGATTCAAAGCTTCCTCTCTTATCCAAAAAGGATGTTTCTTTTAAAGAAAATCTTGATGTGTTTGGTCCATAAATAGGTTTTTTGAAAGAGGAAATGAATGCATTTTGTACTTCATAAAAAATATACATACTCTTTTGTTTCCATAAAGTAGGATACCACATCTAGACAAGGTCAATTTTACAATTGACTTGTTTATCCAAATGAAAAACTTTGAAAACATAACAGTATGCAATGGAGAAAACCAAATATGAAGACATGCATAATTTTTTGTTCTTTCTGAAATTTTCCAACTGGATAATTCACTAGAGATGATTTTTTCCCCATCAAATATTTCTTTCTCATGGATAGAAAAGTATAAGATACATAGAGCCAGTTGGGGAATAATAGCCATAGATTCTTTTCCAACTACTTTGGCGAATGGCCATGCCATTTCTTGATAAGGATTTTTCAACTAACTAACTTGGATGCTTGATAGGTCTTATTGAATAATCATTAGGTCTTCAAGATAGTCTCGTAGAATCTCTAATCCATATTTTCTTGTCTTCAAAAAATCCTTGGCTTCATCCCCTTTGAAATTCATTTTCGACCCTAGAGTTTGAGCATTCTCTTGAAAATTGAAGGTGCTAAATAAATAGGAGACTCTCCTTGTAGTTGAATTACTCTCTGATTCTTATCAAACTTATCAATGCACCATGAAACCAACTCTTTGAAATTGCATACTTCTAGAACACAACTCTCTAGAGAAATTCCTGACGTCCAAATCTGGTTTAAACTCTTCTCTGGAAATGGAAATGAGGAATAATACATGTATGCTCTTGACCACTGAAGCCTTTGATCTTCCCGTCCAAAAAAATTGATGGGATCTAAATAAAATTGTTCCTTCCTTCTAGTTGTCATGCTTAATCAAGTTGATAGATTAGTATACAATTATTTTTGAAACGTTATCACCAAAGTGATCCTTTTTATCATAATATACTTCAAGGTTCTTGATATTTAATACAAATTAAATTTAGAATTGATGAGGAAATGTCTCGAGAAGATCACCATTAATAATCAATTTTAACACTTAACTAGTTTTACTCATTTCTGGAGATTTGTATTAAATGTACATCGGGGAGTATGAAAAGATAGGAAGTGGATTACTGCAGGGAGATGGAGAATCAGAATGGAAGAATGATGGGATATTGAAATGGAAAAATGAGAACAGGATCGGGCGACGAGATTGCGAGGTCAAGGATAGTATATGAAAGAGTTATGAATTCACTATTTTCCATAGTAAGATTCAAGAATTTGACTAAGTGTTGAGAGGTTGCATAGTTAAAGAGGTATGGAGGGTCAATGGGTATGGCATAAAAGAATCATAACATCTCGTTGAGAGTGGTGAATTATAATAAATTTGACTAAGTATGAGAAGTGGGTCGGGATGGTGGGGTCATGGGTATGGGCGATACGATTTAAATATATCCTAGACCCATGGTGAAATATTTGGAAAATTTTCTAAGTATGGGTGCAAAATGAAGGCAGTGGAGCACGATGGTGTATTTTGGAGGCCGCGGAAGTTTGAACAATAAAAAAGATACAACAAGTTGTGAAATAATTAACACATTTGAGGATCAACAAGTGTATCTAGGAATCATGCAATACAACTAGGAAATGTTGGTGATATCCAGAACCAATACATTATTTTATAGAGACAAGCATGCATTCATATCCTTGAGATGAATTAAGTGTTGGAAATAAACTCTTCGGGAATTTGTTCTTTACCATGCTTAATACATGAGGAATACTAGTTTTTATGATCTTTCAATTAATATTGAAACATGTAAGCATTAAATAACTTTGTCAATTTTGAGTAAGTCTTCGCCAACTCTAGAATAAGACCTCAAATTGAATTTCTAATGGGATGCGAGATAAATAGGTTTAAATTATAGGAAAACAAAAAAGAATAGAGATGTTTAATGTAATACCTTGGAAAACCAACACAAATTTAGGGCTAATGAGCAAGTAATATACATACAATCAATGGGTGAATCGAACACTATATACCCTACCATTGCAAGTACAATAAAGTGTTTACCCCATGTTTACTTATTACCTTAATCATAATAAATAATGTATTAAGGAATATATATATATATATATAATATTACCAATGTTGTCTCTTCTTTATTATTATATTTGACAAGTCATGGTATATAGTATTTAGTTGTCCACTGATTACATATTAGTTTATGTGTTTACCATAAATTTGTGCAAGTTTTCCAAAGTATTACATCAGACATCTTATTTTTTCTAAATATTTAAAACCATTTATCTTGCTTCTCATTGGCGATTCAACTTGAAGTCTTATTCTAGAGCTGACGACAACCTTCTTGAAATTGATGAAGTTATTTGATGCTTGCAAGTCTTGATATTAATTGGAATTTACCTATTCTAGCATTTGGCACATGGTAGGTTTCAATATTATTTATATTCACCTAAGATTTTGAATGTATAATACAAGCAATCCAGCCCAATTTTAAAAATTGGATTTGGAATTGCTTGTCGTTCTTAATATAAGATGTTATTGAAAATGCATTGGTATTCCATATAACCTGCTAACAACAAAGTCACAATAAGTTTTTTCTGGGAGTGTATTATTATTCAATCATTCATGAATGAATGAGGGACCACATATATCATGATATCCATGTTTGTAAGTTCACAATAGTATCGATACGCACCATCAATATAAAAGGGATTAGCAACATGGAAATGACACATGAGATATGGAAGAGATTAACACAAGACCTGTTAATTGAAATTGTGGCAAGACTACCTATGGAAAGCGACGTGAGATTTCATGCAGTTTGCAAAAGATGGAAGGAAATGTTTCAATCTCGAAATTCAAAGGGTTAGTGGCCACCTTAGTGTTTTCCTCTCATTGTTTAGGGAAATAAATAATTTGATTCATCTCATCTATGACACATCAGGAACCGATGCATCAACATAGAAAGTGATTACAAATTTTAGTCTTTCTTTGGATTTTCTTCCAAACCTTATTGTTGTTGTGGTTGGTTGCAAGAACACACTTTGTTGTTGTAGTGGAAAAGATGGAATTTAAATATGGAATCCTATTACCCAAACATACGTAGAACTTTCGGAGTGTACTGGAGATACAAGGTGGGATTTCATTAGTCTAGATTTTCTTCTCTGTTAAATTTTAGCATTGTAAGCATTTATATCATCATTGTGAAAAATTAGAGATCTATGCATACTGCAGTGTGGTGGATTCAATGGATTCCTTTGACACAACTATGGTAAAATCTCTACTATAGAAAATTGTTGATTTTGTTGGCATTGTAATTCATCATTGTTTCACTATTATGAATTACACTAGTGCAACCAAAATGATTCCCAACAACCCCTTGATAGTTGTTGTGAAGCTTCTAGTGAAGCTATGTCCTATGCTATGTCCTTATAATATATTTAGGAATTATCTATGAATAGAGAAACATTTTGTTGTGTTTCCCATTCTCTATTATGCTCTTCAAACTTCAAGTGCTAATTTAGAGGAATTCCTCCTAGAGCATGCTGGTTATGGGAACATCTTACCCAAAGCTCTATTAAAAATAATGAATTTGGGAGAAGAAAATATTTCAAATCTTGTGTTGTCAAATGCTACTAATCAAGATGGTGAGGTAGCTAAGTCCTTATAGGCTATTTTGACATTATCTATTATTCTCAATATGTAGGAGAATATGGATAGAAAATCATTTTGCTACGTTCCCCATTCTCTATTATGCCCTTCAAACTTCAAGTGCTAATTTAGAGGACTTCCTCTTAGATCATGTTGGTAATGGGCATATCTTACCCAAAGCTCGGTTAAACATAGTGAAGTTGGGAGAAGAAAATATTTCAAATCTCCATTTGTAATGCTACTTATCAAGACAGTGAGATAGCCACACAACAACATGAGATAGCTACACAACTAGATGCTCTTGGGATTGGAATTTAAGTAAATCTTTTTGCAATATTTGAATGATTTTTTCTCTTTCTTTCCTGCAATATAAAAGCTTCAGTAATATTCCTAAAATAACAATATTCTAAAGATAAACTAGATCCACACTTTTGTTTGTTTTGTGGTTGTAATAATTTGTTGATTTTTCTATTATCTCAGTAGTATTTCAAAGATAAAATTTCCTGCAATATAAAAGCTTCAATAATATTCCTAAGATAAAAATATTCCAAACATAAACTAGATTCACACTTTTGTTTTTTTGTGGTTCTAATAATTTTCTTATTTTTATATTATCTCAATGGTATTTCAAAGATAAACTGGATCCACACTTTTGTTTCTTCATTTTGTGGTTGTAATAATTTGCTTATTTTTCTATTATCCAAGTGACCGACTTAGGAGAAATTTTTAAGATCCTTTTTCATATATATTTTAAGCTCATTTTTCATACATGGTGCTATGAAATTACAAACTCATTTTAAACCTAGATTTAATAACCATGAGAGGAATCAAAATTGGATACTTCAAAGTTATAATGTTTAACATGGATGTAATATTTTTCTAACTTTTTAACATTGTCCTATAAGAAACACCTCACTTGACTTTCTCTATAGAGCAAGTTTATTAGTCTTTTTAAGAAAGATAAAATCTCACGTTTTTTTATTCCAAGGCATTTAATGGTCTTAAGGGTAAATGAGTATCATCCAACACATTATAGGAAGATGGTCTTAAGGGTCAATGAGTATCACCCACAATTCTTAAGGGTCTTAAGGCCTACATTTCTTTCATTATTGTGATTAGACAGACATATTGTTATAATCCATGGATCATGGCAGGCTAGAACATCATCGACTATGCCACGCTTCACACCATTAAAACATATGGCAATATCTAAATTAATATGGCACGACATGAAGAGGTTTATGCTATTTGATAGTAGTTTTGGAATTCAACCTAGATTGTAGAATGTGAGCATGGTCATACCAAGGGGAAAAATAAAGTGGGCTTTGTCGCTATAGGGCATGATGGGAATCATGCAAATGTCTTGGTCAGGAAAAAACAAGAGGATGTTTGCAACATTTTTTTTTCCCGAAAGATTTTTAAGACCTTGGATGTCTACCTAAAACCCTGAATAGGCATGTTGAAACCATGGATTAATGGTCCACCCATTCATGGTTCTAGGAGACATCATTGAGAAGATGTAAGTTGATTAATATTTTACTTTGTTGAGACCCTTATTAATATTTGTACCTCCAAGGATGGAAATGGAAGAACATAAAAATCATCAAATAAAATTTTAGTTTGATCATCTCGGAGAAGGTTAATGATGAAGATATGGTGATGGTTAGTGGTGTACATTAAAACTTCTAAATTGATCTTAACCTCGAAAAATAATAATCAAATATGACAGTTGATGGAAAGTGACATACATCAATTATTATCATGTTGAATAATGCCAAAATTCCATCTTAATGCAATACCAACAATGTTCTACTCCAATGGAATGTTGACATTATTATGCATAATGAAATGTTGACATTATTCCACATAATGGAATGACTAACACTTTGTTGACATATACCTCTACCATCATCCACCATATGTCTACCATTACTATCATCAAGCATATGTCACATTAACTTCTAATTCATATCAAGTTAGAATCTCTACTTGATATTTATCCTCTTCCATTTACATCATCAAACTTATAAATATAAGAAAAAGTTTCAACAAAAGAAAACATATCATCACCCAATACCAAGCTAGCCAAACAACTAACCATACTAAAAATGGCATGGTCCATGATAGATCCTCTTCCCTCTTACAAGAGAGGGGGAAGGAGTTGGACGAATGCATCCAGAAAATCAGCCCAAGGATTTTATTACTCAAAATGGAGTTAAAAGTAGAACCCACATTATTTCCAAATTGAGAATAGTGTTTATGTTGATTAAATCTATAGCTTCATACCTAAAGGCATAAAGGATTTGATTAGACTATGCGCATAGCCTATCAATCTTTTTTCAATCATATAAGAAATACTTATGTCATACAAACCAATCTGTTCACTCTAAAGTTTTAATATATTGTATTAATTTTAAAACTCAGTGCATATCTTTTCTTTCCATAGCAAGGTTGTATATATTGATAATATATACCTGTTTTGTGAAAATCTACTTACCAATGCATTCACAGGAGTTCAATACCATTTGGGGTAAGTGCTAATTTTGCCTGAGGTTGAGGATATAGTAAAATTTCCATCCTAGGAGAAGCCAATAAAGAAGAGTGACGCCCAACAATCATTTCATGTAAGGGCACTCCAGTTCGTATGTGTTCTCTCATAGTTATCTGGTTTGTGATGGATGATTACTGTTTCATTTCTAATCCAACAATTAGCGAAGATATGATCTAGATATTAGAGATTTTCCGGTAATATTAGATATTAAATTTTCTGGTAATATTTTTTGGGGACATTTGTCTGAAATCTAACGAGAAATTATCAGCATATTTGAGTGATTATCTCTGTATAATCTGATTTAGCGAAGATATGCTGTAGATATTAGAGACTTTCCGGTAATATTAGATATTAGATTTTCTGGTAATATTTTCGGGGGACATTTACCAGAGAAAATGTTAGATCTACAGATTTGACTGATTATTTCTGTATAATCGGATTTCCCCTAATCATATTGAATTCATTTTTGCATTCAAAAATAGATTTAAAAAACAAAAAATAATGATTTAATGCAAAATTATATCCCGGATTTCTGTGAAAAAAAAAAACTTTTCTTAGAACAATTACACAATGCCAATTTCTACAGCAGAAATTGGCACACATTCCAGTTAGACAAACTCTCCTCCTTGTATACATCAAGTCAGATCGTTGTTGGATTTTTATGATATCCATACCAACAACTATATCCTCTATTCCAATCGTTGTTTCCACTCAGATCTAAATCGTGGCCTAAGATCCGTGGATATTAACTCCACACTCACGACATTCTTTCTGAATTTGTGATTGTAGAAGTCGATCTAAACAATGCTCATATTGAATCTCAGGTAGTCCTTCATATTCAGACGTGTGCCGAGAAATATGATATTTCACCTCTTAACCCACTCTCTCCGTTGAAAGAAAGGTATATACTTAACTGGATAGTCTAAAAGTTAGATTTTTTTTGAGTTTTTATGGACATATTTTATGATCAACGTTCTTATGAAATCAGTTCAAAAATTGTTGAAATTCTATATTTGAGTAATTGAGTCTGTATAATTTAAATGCTCTTAGGATTTTCAGAGTGTTGAATCTATTTATGCATTTAAAAATGCAATTTAAACAACAAAAATGGTGATTTCACCAAAATCTATTTAACCAGATTTTGGTGAAAAAGTTCAAAAAGTTGAATGTTTAGACAATGGACATGAATGCATTGAAGTTTAGAGTTCAATCTTTGGAACTCCTTAAAAAATGGAAATTGCTTTACTCTTTCCCTTTCGATCTTTCAACCAATCAAATGAACCATTTTCATTTTTTTTTAAATAGATTTAATGTTCTAAAATATTTATTCCATTGAATCTTAGAGTTTTAAGGAAAAGTTCACATTGTGACATATGTTAGGTTTAGAACGAAACATATATAAAAAATGGTCGTTTAGTGGTTTAGGACAACCAAATTTTAGTGAAAATCCCTCCCTTAAAATTTCCTTCAACATAATTAAAGCTAAATGATCCCCATCAACCACTTTACACATTCATAGTACTAGGGCATGCACATAATTAAAGCTAGATGATTCCCATCAACAACTTTACACATTCACACATTCATAGTACTATAACATGCACATGCACATACATCGTTCACCTCCCTTTCATCCCATCCATTTAGTAAGTATGATGTGACCCTAGCCCAAGCCTATTTACAATTTAGAAATAGAAATTTTGTTGCATCTCTTCGCGTTCATACAACCTAGTGGAATAATATGTGCAACATGTATATGTAAGTCCCACCAATAAAATAAAATGAACAAAAAATAGCATCCAACATATAATAATAATTAAACTATCATATATTTGTTTTAATCTTATGTCTTGTGACCATCGAGTGTGATGTCCCCACCCATGCACTCCCAACAATACGACAACTAAGCCACTAAGAGTACCATTAATAAAAAAAATCATCCCATAAAAAGTATATCCTACCTTTAATCAAACCACATTCAATTCATTCATAACGAGATTAGACACTCATGACACATATATTCATGATCATGACAAAAAATAAGTAGTTTTAACAACATAGTAATTTTAACAATGGTTGGTATTAGAGCTTGTTTAATGCAGACTTTGAACAAGGTTTGGTGAATGTGAATCAATATCTTCATCGCTAGTGCGCTTGTGACAATGGTGTTAGGGCACATCATAGGAAATATCTCTAGTCGTAGGTTGTGAAGACAACTTGGTGGAATTGGCTAAGTTCTTCAACCGAGACAAGTGGTGGCATTGCATAGGAAGTTCTAGGTGCACACCGAAGCATGACTTGAAACATAGTTTGGGTGAATGACCATAGAAACACATCATAAAATTGGGGCAGGTTTGAATTTTGATGAAGAACATGCACTGATGTGTATACTCAAGGAAGAGTTTGTGCAATGAACTCGTGCACTTAGGCGAGGGTGAACAACTAGAGATCAATACAACCATAGAAACACACCAAAGGACTTGCATGACAATTGAAGAAGCCAAGAATAGTTCTAAGACAAAGGGTTGCGAACTTTGTGGAAGCTTTAAGTCATGACAAAAGGTGGTGTTTCCTTGCATAGACTTAAGGCTGTGCCATGGAACATTTGGAACATAGGAGGGAGTCTTTGTTTTCCAAGTAGCTAAAACTTGAGTACAACTGAAGGCACTCACTTGACCCAAGTTTGAGATGGACGGTCCATGAAATGAGACTTGGAAGACTAAGAGAGATAGTGTGAGTCAATGAATGAAAAAACTCCAAGAAAGTCCAGGGAGAATAAATGAGATCGATGCACGAATAGAATCATGGATTGATAAGTTGAAGGAATTGACAAGAGGAATTGAGACCTTGCCACAACTTGCATTGGTAGCACTTGAGAAGGAGAACACCCAACACGAGAGAAACACTACAATGGAGGGACAAACCAAGACACTTAATAAGAAAGGTAAGATGGTTGAGTGCACTTTTGTTAACACAATAATTTTATAAGAGACAATCCCTTGAAAAGAATAATTTTATAAGAGACAATCCCTTGAAAAGAATGTTGGCTCAGTTGGTTGAAGAGGAGGAAGCCAGAACCACACAAACAATGGAAGACTTTGAACCCTTGAAAAATATGGTCCAGGTGCAGAATCCAATAGAAGAAATGACCTAGGCCATGGAAATGTTGGAAGCATGCATACAAGAGTTCAAGACAAGAGGTCAAGAATAGTATCACAAAGTGAAGATGCTGAGAGACTTTGCCTCATGAGTGCAAGAGTATGTGGGTTGAATATGACAACCTTAGTGGACTTCGACATGGCCCATATTTTTTTGAGTGAACGAGCCACAAATTCACTCCATCTCAGACCTGAGAGTAGCAGAAACTTATGCAAGGTGGTGAACTCAACATTGGTTCCAGTGACAGGGATAGTTCGTTTTGCACCATTGAGATTAGTGGGGTAGTGGTTTGGCAACATGGATTTGTTTATTTCTCTGTTGGATGATCATGCGATGATCCTGGGACTGGACTTCCTTATATTTTCTAAAGGAGTACCACTCATCACGAAATTTTGTTGATAGTTTTGGATGAGACCAGGATGCTAAGTGCACCTTTGACGACAAAGAGTAAGCTTGGACAGATTCCTAGGACATATGTGATTAGGTTGATTAAGGGAATCAATGAGATCATGGAAAGACCCTATGATGTGACATAGCAGCGAGAGGTCACTCCAACCACAATATATTTGAATGACATGAGTTCATATGGACAAAAGTTTAAAATGACAAGGATCGGTGAAAATGACCATATGGAGCATAATTTGCATGACCATGGATAAGAGAGTAATGTAGAGTTAGAATCCTCACTTGTGATACTCGCTGAAACCATGGAGTAGAGTAGGAAACATGAATCAATCCGCTATCAATCGTGTGGTGAGGACAATGTAGAGGATCGGTTAAGAGACTTGTTCTGCACATATACTTCGAGTGTTGAGTCAAGATAGTTTGTGGAGGCACTTACTCAACCATACCAAGAGACAAACATGGAGGAAGAAAGAATCGAAGAATGAGACCCAAAAATGATTGACCATGGATAGGAGAGAAATGGAGAGTTAGAATCCTCACTTGCAATGCTCATCGAAACCATGGAGTAGAGTAGGAAACGAAAATCAACCCTTTATCAACCGTGTGGTGAGGATGATATAAAGGATCGATTAGGGGACTTGTTCTCCACAAATACTTCAAGTGTTGAGTCAAGACAGTTTGTGGAGGCACTTACTCAACCATACTAGGAGACAGACATAGAGACAAACACAGAGACAGACATGGAGGAAGTAGGAATTGAAGACCAAGACCCCACAACAATCGTGAATTTTTGTAGGAAGTCCATGGGAATATATTAATTCCAGATTACCATTGAACATATTCATATTACCATTGAACATCTTGAGGACTTGGGATGCACACTAAGGGAAGTTAGACTAGTCTTGCGATACTTGTGCATGGAGCACAAGTTTGACATCATGTATGCGAATAGCCTTGGTGGTGGATATTGGATACTCTCTTTCTACTAAACAAATAAAAGGGAAATGTGTTTCCAGGAGCAAGCAATGCGATCTTAGGTGTCTTGTGGAGATGTTTCACGAAAAGACTCAACAAAGAATTTAAATGTTGAGTTATAGTGGAAGTGACATGATAGATTGAAGCGAGGGCGTAGAACCTTGTCTAGAACTGAGAGACTGAAGAAAATTTTAGCTAGCTAAGGAGAACAGGTTGAGGATGTAGTGGGCAGCTCAACATACCAAGAATATTGGATGAAATGACTATGAGGAAAACATAAAAGAGTTTGTTGGGCATAGAGACGTGCATTCTCTAGGGATGGACGTGAAAGTTGGACTAATCACCCAACTAGTTAAAAACTTGAGAGGATATAGTGTACAAGAGACACCAACAATGAAGTCGAAAGTATGGATGCAACAATGAGTCAAAGGAATCCAACACTTGGGAAAAATTTGTAGACCTTCCTAAGAGAGGGTTGTTTTGGTAGCAGTTATAGGAGACATCAATTGTTGGGTTGAGACGAGATTAGGGAGTGGATTTAGATGCACCATTGAGATCATATTTGATGGATGTTGCTAGTGATGGTGACGCCTTTGAGTTGGGGAGGATGTAAATCCCTCTGTGACACCCACCTAGCGCACACGCTCCCTATGAAAATTTGATGCGTATCAATCAACTAACACAAGGAGGGATGTGATTAGTTGGGTGCATGATAGTATTATAGGCACGTACAACATCACCTTGGGCACATGATGAGGACACGAAAAAACAAGGGGCACACACCATACTTTCCTTGTGATGGAAGACGAAGACATGGGTTTCACAAGAGCATGGGCGGGGAAACTTGGGCATGCACTCAAGAAGTGGACCCATCTACTTTGGAAACATGGGGCATGATGGGGAGGTCATCCTGACCTCTCGACACACCCCACAATGAGTTGTATTTGGTAGGCACAAGATACACTAACAAAGGAAAAAGATGCAACCATGTGATGGGGTGCATCGCCTAGAGGATGCGTTAGTCCAAGAGAAGACATAACCATACAGGAGAAGATATAACCATAGATTGGGTGTGTTGGTCCAAGAGGACATGTCAATTTGAAAGAACATGACCATGTGAAGGGGCACATTGATCCAAGGGGTGCATCAATCTGCGAAGGGACACGTTGGTTGATGCAAGGGAACTCATATAAAATAACCAAGAGGAAAATGAGTCAAAGCACCATGGAATTCAATTATGAAGAAAGTGATAAAGTGAAAAGAAATGAGAAAGTAATGGGTATGTTCAATGAGACAGTCATAAGTATGAGGTGGGTGCACTATCGGGTGAAACGAAGGTCTGTAGAGACTTGGAAAAGTGACCCTTGTGAAGAGAAGAGACGAAACATGAGACTTGGTTGGCGTGCATTAGGGTGGATCACAATTATTTTGAAGAGTGTTGTGATGGTGAATTCTGGTGGGGTGGATTTATGCAACCAAGCAGAGTGAGAGTTGGGTTGTCTTGGTGGTGTGGGACGAGTTGCATGATGCTTCCCAAGCCCTGTAAATGGGAGAATAGTGCTCTTGTATTGTAACTATGTTTCACATAATAAAACAAGCTAAGTGTTAGGCACTGTTATCCCCATTTTGTGGATAACTAAGGAGATTGTGTCTTGAGGCCCTCAAGTTGCAAATATGGAGTGTCGAGAAGACTACATGTCCAACAATACCCTTTTCCATAGTTGGAAACCCCTATCACCACCACAAATAGTCACATATTTCCAAATGGCATCCACCACATCAGTTGTATTCTGGAAGGCAGTGGGCCTTGCTCCATGAGGTACAAGTCAGTATTATGGTGAGCATCATTTAAATATTTAAGCTAGTTGACTATGCTGTATCTTACATTTCTCTAGATTTCATGATATATGCTTGGAAATTATGCCTTTTACCCTGCTTCACCTTGGTGGTTGACATTGTGCCCTAGTAAGTGGTATTCATTGGGGATGGGTTTTCTACTATGAACTCCCTTAAAGAACCATCATACCGTTCCCGACCATACTTACCACTTTACATCATTATTCCCCTCCATTTTCCTTATCTCTTGGGATTTTAGGGTGTATTGACTCAAGAAGGGGTTGTCCCTCATTCTATGGGAAGAAGGGGTTGAAGGCCCAGAGGGATTGATGTTGGGAAAAAGATAAAAGAATTATATAAACCTTCCATATGCTTCACCCAGGGATCACCCAAGAAAGCGGTGAAACACTTATCTTTGATTAAAGGGGACCCAAAATATAATAAAGAATGCTTGAAAGGTTAGTTGAAGGATAGCAGGTCTCATCATGAGCCAACCTATCACACCCATGAATATATAGTGGTATGAAATTGCCATCATCTAGTCACCACACCAGGGTAATGGATCTCAATTGCATGGCTGAGAGAAATGGGGTCTCATCACGAGCCAACCTTCTCATTTCCACTAGCTATTTGTGGGTGACATTGCCATTATCTAGTCATCATGCGAGGGAAATGACCTTCAACCTCTCCTTAAAATCATGAAAGAATAAAATAATGGAAAATAATGGGCTTGGAAAAAGTGCATTGTGGACAAAGGTACCACACACCCTCTACAAAGGAAACCATGAATGAGACACTACAATCCCTTGTATGTCATGATCCCTATGCCCATTGATTCTTGAACCCAACTGCTTCATCCACTTTACATGGCTTAGAAATGGATATCTTGGAAACTCTCCTTGACCTAGGGAAAGACCTACCCAATAGGATACCTCATCAACCCTCCCATATTCAAGCTTGACAAGTCGCATAGTGTCTTTGAGCAATTAATTGTTTGATATAGTGATCTTTGATGCACATGCTTAGGTGGATCATTTATTGATTGGATTTACTTATCATGATGTTATGACTTGAGATCCTTGGAGGGTGTGCTCATGTGTCTTTGCAGAACCTAGTTGGTGGACAGTTTTGGGAGAACAAGCCTAGCTTGGACTTCCATGGGGATACAAGCCCATAGGTTGGATTCCAAGGGCCCGCATGCTGGATGATAAATTTAAAACTTGAAAGGACTTGAATATGGCTTGGAAGACATATCCTAGACCCCACATGCCAAACGTTTTTCCTAGGAGAGGCAAAACATCACTCCTAGAGGCATGACATCACCTAGGGGGGTTAGTGCTTGGTGGTGATGTAGCCACTCATGGACACATGGATGTTTTGAGGAGGAGGAGGTCTTCACCATGAGGATATTTCCTATATGCTTGACATGTGGCCTTTGGAGGCCTACCCATGCTCCTACAACACCAACAACTTCTTCTAAGTGGCAAAATGTCCCCTAAAGAGGAGACGTCCATGAAAAATTAGGTTTTATTTGTGAAAAGGTAAAATTTTAAATGAATTGTTTAATATTACTTTGTTAAATGGGGAAATATTAGAGTTGTTGACCCCTAGTCTTGTGGTTTACCCTTTAATTTATGGACAAGTCACCTTAGTGACATTTTGTATAAATAAGAGATCATAAGATCTCATTTGAATATAACTCTACCTCTTGTGAGAGTATTGGTCTGAAATTGTCACTACCTTTGGAAAATTTGTCTCACTTAGCTCTTGTTTATGGTTATCTCTTGATTTTATGGTTGATGGAAGTGATGCACTAGCCTTGGAAGGCTTATCTCTTGTTATTGTGGTGGATTATCTTGGCATTTTTCCTTGAATTGGTATGGTCTTTACATTCAGGCTATCATTTATTTCAAGTCAAGGTTATTGTGCTAGGATCTAGGTGGGAAGTATAATGGAATACACCCCCACCATAGTCTTCATCATTTTATGCTTCATGTTATTGGTTAAACAAGGGTTTGCTAAGAGAAGTATAAGGGCATACACCCTCTTAGCTTAAACCCTAGCTAAAGAAACTTGCCTTGGGGAGTAAGAGGGTTTACACCCCCAATGAGGTAGATTCTATAGCTCTTTATTTGCATGACCCCATTAACCCAATTATTAAGAGCACTAGTCATTTATTATTGCATTGGAGAAATAAAAGATTGCATTGGAAAACATGATTTTTGGTCATTTTTACTTCTTGCAAAGAGGATTGTATTCCTTGTGCCTTGGGCACCTCACAGCCACTAGGGCATCCCCATCAATGGGATACTTCTTGCTTCTATTATAAAATTACACCTTCAGCCATTAGGGCTGCAGAAAACCTAACTCATTTTCTTGAATAACTCTCTTATCAACCATTGGATTTTGCTCAAAGTTTGCACACTTATTCTTCTTGGTCTAACGCACTTTTTGGAAAAGCTTCAGGGGTTTTCAGTGGATGATTTTATTTCTGTAATAAATTGAATGTTACAGCCAAAAGGCTGATATAATTTCCTGCAGACAAGTGTTTACAACAGCCTTATCGTTTTATGCTAGAATATTGATTTTTTCATCTTGAGTTTAGCTAGTCGTTAACTAGTCTTTCTCTTGTATTTTCTACTTGATCTCTAGAATTTATTGAGTAGATTATCGTACCATATTATTTTTGATATATACTATTATATATTGCTGCAAAATAGGGACAACAAGCTTAAATTTCTGATCCAACTAACATACATCATTGCAAAGTGTTTTTTCTTCTGTCTCAGGCAGGTATTTCACCGTTTACAGGGTTACTCAACATACTTGGAAACCTTTGGACCTTCCAAAGAATTCATTCCACACATTTCACTCCACTTATAATTGAACTCTAGAGTCTCCTTTCCATCTTTACCCATATCCATCTCTTTCCCCCTAGGGTCACCAGGATCTCCTCCCTAGAGTGACCTAGTCACCCTTGAAGTGCGAGACCTACATCGAGGTGACATTGGGTGTTGGATTACCAAGTTGTAGCACTTGATTTGTGGTTGGGTCAGGCTTTTCCCAACCTACAACTTGCGCTATAACTGGAACCACTAGTGTTTCCCACACTTATATCTTGTTTCTCTATTGTGCTTCACATGTTTCACATTTGTATACTTAAAATGACTAAGCATAGAATGTGTTCAAAAATTTTCTAAGTGTAGAAGTGATTCGTATAGAGTGAGTGTGTGTCTTTCCCAGATCCTAGAACAAAGTATGGGTATGTTTTAGGTGAAGAGGCATAATCTGGATGAAGTATCCTTAGTGTATCCAAGCTTTCAAGTGAGAGCTATGGTGGTGCCACCTGCTCTAGAGAGAGGATGAAACTTGGAATTTTGGGTAGGTCCCTTGAGATTCCCAAACGAAACTGAAGCCAAGACTTCACCCTTCGCCTTCATCTTTTTCACACTTTGTCTTCTTCGCCTCAACCCGGGTTGTTATATCTTCTCCATATCAAGCATGCATGCACGCACGCACCACAGACACACCCACACACACCACACACCCATGCACACACGCAACACACATGCAACACACACGCACATGCACCCACGCACACGCGCACACACACACACACATGCATGCACACACACATCTTCACCCAAGCCGACTTCTCTCGTCACATCCGCATGAACCACCATGCCCTCTTGAACTGTCACATTCTCTCCACGTCATCATTCCCTTTGGTGTCACACACACACAGAGACACATGCAGACAAATATATGTGTGTGTGTGAGAGAGACCACTTAAGTTGTGAATTGTCGCGACTCTTGGCTGTCTTCATGAATCATTGTGCCCCTTCATATTTCACCCAAGCTGAATTCACTCGTCACATATGTTGCATCTACAAGAACCATCATTCCCACCCAAACCATCACATACTCTCCACATCGCCATTCCCTTTGTTTCTCACCGACTCCAACTCATTGCAATGTCCATGTTGTCGCACCCTTTGGTTCTCACTAAATTCAACTTATCACAATGGATATGGAGGGATCAATTTGAACGACCACCACACCCCATGTTTCTTAAACATATGGGTCCACTTTCTTGTGCACTTTCCCATGTTATCCCTACCTTTGTTCTCATGCAACCCGAGTCCATGTCACACATTAAAACTTCTTGGCGTCCTTTGCAAGTCATGGGCATGGTCACCTTGGGTGCATCATGCCCAAGGGATTCCCTAAGACTCACCCATGTTCTCTCTATATGAATGTTGTATGTTCCTTTCCCCATCTCGGAAACCCCAAAATATCTGACTCACCATCTTGTCAATGCATTATGCTAATGGGACCAAGGAGCCTCATGCAATTGTACCCAAAGGATTTACATCCTCCCGAACCAAAATTCATTTCCACGCTCGGAAACATCCTCAAAAAATGTTGTATCCAATATCTTCCCAAAATCGTTCCTCCATCATAACCAAGTCTCATGGAAACCCCAAGTTTTGTGTCAACTAGAAACCCCTAATTTCTATCTAAGTGAAACCCCAAGTTTTCTGCAAAGTGAAAAACTCAAATTTCCACAACTCAACACAGCTACACTTAAACCAACTCCAAATTATCTAATTACTAAGTCACTATAGCCACTTCACCCAATGCAAGGGTGAAATTCACCCAACTCTTCTACATTATCCCGTTGTGCTATTGTTGTTGTCGCTTCCCACTACAACTAACAACTGGTACTTTCTTCCCAAAATTTACTTAAGTGTTGAACTCTTTTGGACCATCGTTTCCTTCATACTTTAACCCAAGTAATCACATCTGTACATAGATAGATCCCACATCTCATACTAGTCATGTGATTAGTATGACTGTCATGCCTAATCCGTGAGTATGCACATCCCTATGTCCTAAAAGTATTTTCTGTTTACAACTCTTGTCACTCTTTCCAACTCCTATCTCAAAGAAAGGTATTTTTCCATGCCCATAGTTACGAAGTATTCTAACCAACTCAATGTACCAATATATTGTTGTCATTGTACCAAGGTGAGGTTGTGAGGTCCTCTCCTTTAGGAGTTTGTCTCACCCTAACACTATCTAGATTGACCTCCGCACCATCATTCACTCCTATCTATGGTGTAAGAAAATTTACAGTCCATTCAAGGTGGCGAACAAACAATAACCCTTGATTCCACACTAGGTGACACAAGGTTACTATGGGACAAATTTTCCAGCTTTGGGGTTCATGAAGATTTTGGAGGAAAGGTTGGAGTTTACTTGGGTGCACTTGACTTGTGTAGCAGAGAGGATGAAGTAGTGGGAATATTGTGTGAGACATGATGCAGAGTTCAAAGTGGGTGACTTGGTCTTCCTCAAGTTGAGGAGATAACACTACCCACCACCCAAAGGAATGGCTCCATCCCTTTTGCGGAGGTTCAATGAATTGTTCAAATTCCCTGTGAAGATTGGCAATGTCACCCACTGATTGGAGATGCCATATCACATGAGGGTCCACCAGCTATTTTTTCACATCACTCAGTTGAAACCATGCTAGATGGGCGTGGATGACCTAAGTTGATTTGAGCCATCTAGAGCCTTGAAGATGATTGTGAACAAGCCAGATTTGGAAGTGGAGAAGATATTGGTGCACAAGATCATGGGAGTTTGCTGGAATCAACAACGTGAGTACTTTTTCTGTTGGAGGGGAAAACCCAACAAAGAGAACAATTGGGAGAGATGTGAGTCTTTGTGTCGATATGAGGATATGATCTATGAGTATGATTGGAGAAAGTATGGGTCCCAAGTACAGTGTAAGTTTCTAGGATGGAAACAAGTTTAGTGGGGAAGGATCTAAATCCTTCTACGACACCCACCAAGTGTGCATGCCCCTTGGTTAGACTCAGAAGTGAGTTGGTCAATGAACAAAAGGAGGATGTGATTGGTTAGGCATGAGACATATTATAGGCGTGGGCAGGAAAACCTTGGGTGCATGTTTTGGGTACAGGGACCCTGGGGGGCACGTGCCTTACTTACCTTGCGATGGAAGATGAATACTCGGGTTGTTTGAGAGCATGGTAGGGGTGACTTGGGTGTGTGCACAAGAAGTGGACCCATCTTCCTTGGTGACACAAGGCTCAATGGGGAGGTTTTTCTGACCTCCTAACACACCTTGAGATGATTTGGAGTTGTTTGGAAGAAGGGACACAAACAATGAAAAAAATGTGATGAGGGGCTCGTTGGTATGAGAGACACATCAGTGTGAAGTGGAGGCAATTGTATGAAAGGATACATCAACCCAAAGGGGTATGTTGGTTCGCAAAAGGATGTAATGATCCAAAGGGGATGAAATGGTTGTCACTCATATAAAATAATCGATATGCAAGTGAGCTAAGGCACAATGAGGAATCATGTGACCAAGCAAGAGAGAAACGAGATGATGGAGGTGAGTATGAGGTCGGATCAAAATGGGTAAAACCGTAGACTTGGAAAGGATGGTGTGGCAGTGAAGTCTGTGTAGGGTGGATCTGTGTGACTGGGTAGAGTGGGATAGTCTTGGTGGTGAGAGGTGAGTCATGTGACTCCACCTAAGCATTGTATCTAGGTCTGTAGTTATCTTATATTGTAATTGTGTTTCAAATAATAAAACAAGCTAGTGTTAGGCACCATTGGTGCTACCCGCACTTATATCTTGTGTCTCCTTTATGTTCTTTTATGTTTTGCATCTGTATACTTAAAATGACTAAGTGTTGAATGTGTTCACAATTGTCTAAGTGTACAAGTGAGTCATATAGTGTGAGTGTGTGACTCGCCCACAACCTAGAATGGAGTATGGGTATGCTCTAGGTGAAGAGGTGAAGTACCTTCGATTGGTCTCACCACTGAGTGGAAACTAACATGGTGCCATACATCTAGGAGAAATCGAGACTTAAATCAGGCATGACTCTCTTTGGGTGTCTTTGCATGGATACAACTTCGTCAAGGATAACACTTATGAGTATATCAACACTTCTTCACCTAAGCAAACTTTGGGCGTAGACCAAATCGAAGATCATAAATAAAACATTTTTTGGGACATGGAATTACAAGAGAGGGGTTCTTTATCAACATGTTTCTCCTCCTATGTGGATCATGTTGTGTGTGTGTGTGTGTTTATGTGTCTAAATATTAAATAGTATATAATAAATATTCATCCTGAACAACAAATAGTCAAACACCTAACCCACACTCATAATGAACATACTTGTCCCTCTTTATTTGTGTGCTCAGCCTAGCGCGGAAATACATAAGGGGGACGTCAAAGCTTGGAAATGAAGACAGACTACCGCAGGCCACCACACATGTGCTAGGCAGCTGGGGGGGGTAATTATCGTCCTGGATCGATGGAATGGATGAATAGGTTGGGGGCGGGTGTTCAGTCAGCCCGAGGCGATATGAATTCCTCGCTTGGGTTCCCCAGGGGTTAGTTCAGCAGTGCCTACAAACATACTTACTAGGTGGACCCGACCTAACAACTAACATTTCACTAACACTTGAATCTATAACCCCCTAAAAACCTAATCCATAACCCAAACCCATAAACATTGGTCTACTACTGACACCTAGTGACCAACAAGAGTGAGGGAGGATGCTATCACATTATCCTGGAGAGTTTCACCCTAGATCCAATTTCTAGATTATCAAAGCTTTTGGTGTTGATTGTAATGTCTTGTAAACCCACACAATTTATTTCCTCATATCCTCATAAGAAGGACTAGATATGTCATTTGAAACTTCAAGAGATGATGCATTATTTTTCATTATTGTGTAATTAGTTGAGGAAAGAGGTTTTGACTTCCATTCCCCTCAATGTCTCTACTTTTTAGAAAGTTTATTAACAAGCTATTGGTATGAAATTAACCTAACAATAGTTGATCCCTTCAATGTCTCTAATTTTTAGAATGTCTGTGAAAACGCTATTGGTATGAAATTAACCTAACAATACTCGATCCCTTGATGCTCTAAATTGATATTAATCAACACAATGAACCCATGCATCTAACCCATAATGTCTTAGATTCTTTGTTGCTACTTATTTATCTTATTATTATTATACATTAATATTGTTGGATACGATAACCTTAGGGTAAATGAAAGGATCTATTGTTACCATGTTTAGCCTCTTAACCTTTATAACTCTCTTTTGGTGTCATGTATCATGTGGAATTATTCCTCGTGTGGAATAGCTATGTGTAGGATTTCTTCTTACTTACACATTGTGATAGTCACTAAACCAACACACTAACCCAATCCACCTCTATAACTTAACACACCTAACCCATGCATATGAACCACCCTAACCCACACACCAAACTCACACACTTTCAAGGAAGCTTCAATCTCTAACTTCCTAACCTTGAACCTGACCGTAACCACTAATCAAATAACATGATAAACCCAATACACTAACCCACTACCCCCTAAGACCCACTAACATAGCTTGAACCATGATCTATGACCTTGTAACCTACCCTCATGTGATTGCAACACTCAAACTTTCCACTATATCTCACTCACATGTTAAAGGTTTCCTATGCATGATGGCTTGTGTAGTGGCCTAGGGCTCTACGAATGGCCCATGAGCCCCAAACACAAATGTTATGGTCTAAGGCCCTAATTTTAAGCCTCAAACCATGCCTTGATCCTCAATAAATATCCCTAATTCTTTGTCTTGAGGTGACATATGCCCTAGATTTCTACAGTTGGGTGGAACACCATTCGTAAGTAGCTAGTTCCATGCACTATATTTGGTTTAAGGATAAGTGTTATATCTCTGTTGAATCATTCAATATATTTCTTTGTTATTTGTTGTCATGATTATGAATATATATATATATGTCGTGAGTGTGTGAATCTTGTCATGAATTAATTGAATATGGTTTGAGAAAAGGTAGTCTAGACCGGTTATGGCATGTAGTTTTTATTAATTGTACTCTTAGTGGAATAATTGTCTTATTGTTGGGAGTGCATGGGTGGGGACATTACACTCAATGCTTAAAAGACCTAACATTAAAATAAATATATGATAGTTTAATTATTATTATATGTTCGGATGTTAATTTTTTTCATGTTACTTTATTGGTGTGACTTACATATACATTTTTTTTTATTGATGTGACTTACATGTACATGTTGTACATGTTATTTCACTAGGTTGTATGAGCATGAAGAGTTGCAACAACAAAATTTCTATTTCTAGATAGGCTTGGGCTAAGGTCACATCATACTTACCAAATGGATGGGATGCAAGGGAGGTGAATGATCTTTGTGCATGTATACACTCTAGTACTCTAAATGTGTAAAGTGGTTGATGGGGATCATCTAGTTTTAATTATGTCTAAGGCATTTTTAAGGGAGGGATTTTCACCAAAATTTGTTCATTCTAAACCACTGGGTTGGAACGACCATTTATGATATATGTCTAGTTCTAAACTTAAACATATATAACAAGGTGAACTTTTCCTTAAATTCTAATATTCAATGGAGTAAATATTTAAAAATATTAATATATTTAAAAAAAATGAAAATGGCTCATATGATTGGCTCAAAGATGAAAAGGGAAAGACTAATGCAATTGTCATTCTTTAAGGAGTTCCAAAGATTGAACTTTCAACTTCAATGCATCCACGTCAACCTGATTTTAGGCTCAATGGTGAAAAATGGAAAGGATTTTTAAATTTGAGAGTTAAGTATATACCTTTCTTTCATTCAAGAGAGAGTGGGATATGGGGAGAAATATGATTTCTCTACACCTATCCAAATATGAAGGACTACCCTAGATACAATATAAGCACTATTCATATCAAACTCCACAATCATAGATTCAAGAGGAGGCCCCAAGTGTGGATCTAATATCCACAGATCTGAGGCCGCGATTCAGATTTGAGTGGAAGTAGCAATCAGAATAGAGGATATGATTGTCGGTATAGATATCATAAAAATCCAACAATGATATAAATTGATATCTACGAAGATGAGGGTTTGGATAAGGCACAATCATTGGATTCTTGAAAACTCTAAAGCTATTAGAAAGCTCACATCAATATATTCCAAATGTAAGAATTTAGAGAATGTATTCCAAGTGTTTGATATAATTCCTAAATGAGCAAGGTAAGTAGATCAATGTGATTTTCAACTTCGGTCATTATCAGTCTACTAGGAGACTTAAACGCTAGAATTGCAACTAATCAATATATTCTTTTAAACAATGATTCCAACCCTAATCCTCTATGGCTATACGAGGTCCTTGTTTTAATGAACAAATACAAAAGAAACTCTAAATAATTTACCGAGAATGTGTTTATTACCATGCTAATCATGCTCTATAGTTCTCAAGATCTAATGAATTGCAAAGGTCTAATGAAGTGGACGAAATCCAATCAGATGACTTGTATTCATGGGATGGGAAACAATGTCGTCGATTATGTGATATCTAATATCCTAATACACAACCAAATATTTAAATATGATGTTTCAAATGACCATGAACATGACTCTAATCATACACCTTTATCCCTAACTCCAATCTTTTTCATGCAGAAAATCCCCATTGATGAAAATTATGATAACCAAAGGCACTTTCTTTTGAAAAAAATAAATCTAATATTTTCTTAAAGGATTTAGATAGTGAATAAAATCTCCTATTATATAAGAGCATTTCTACATAGGATGCATTTTTTTCTATTGAAGACATATATTTTAGGGTTAAGCGACTCGCAAAAGGGAAATATAACGACATTGAAGGCTACCAAGATTAAATATTAAAAATTGGGGGGCCTATCCTCATCCCCCAAATACACAAAATCTTCAATTTAGCAACCAAGAAGGGATTCCCTAAACCCTATATGCAAATCCTTATTATACCTATCTTTAAATGTGGATATAAAAGAAATTACTTTAATTATAGGACCACTATGATTAGCCCCATTTTATCCTAGCTATACATGCTTATTTTGAAAAAGAAGATTATCATATGGCTAGAAAACCATAGACAAAGAGATAAAGGAAAAGCCAAATTTAGGAGCTATCATTCAACTTTGGACCAATTGGTATCATTGTGGGCGAATGTTTCAATAATAAAGCCAAACTCCTTTTTTTTTTAACTTTACAAATTTTTTTAACAAAACGCCTAAGAGAAACCTTTGGAATAGGTTAAAAGTGCTAAAATTTCTTTTCAAGTTGAGAGATGTTGCATTAAGGTTGTATGAGAATGTTATTTCCATGCTTAGGAACACTAAGGGATGGTTAGAAGAAATTAACTATAAACATAGGAGTCAAGCAGGGTTGTCCCTTGTCACATACCTTTTTTGGCATATATATATTTGACAAGTTAAAAGATTATTTTAGAGAAGTTGGTCGTGTTGGCCTTAATCTTGTTGTTATAGTCATCATCCTTCTTATTTATGCCAGCGATATTGTTCTTAGGGCAAGGAGTCCCTATGATCTCGACAAGCAACTAAGAATCTTCAAGGATTCATTATCTTGTATGAGTACAACTATTAAGACTGGGAATACATACTTTTGTATATGGAAACAACAACTTGGAGGAAGTTTCTCCATACCAATATCTTAGAATCGATATTCATGACAAGCTCAAATGGAACTACAACATTGAGAAAAAGATAAATGGAAGGTGGAAATCTTATTATGGTCTTGAAAACAATTGTAAATAGGTGGACCTTTGGTTATGGAAGGATAAAAAATTTCTCTTTAAAACTCTTGTCACTCATGTTATCTTATATGTGAAATTTACGGATCCAATGTATTTACAGAATCACGGATAAAGATAAAGTAGATCCAAAATAATTTATAGTTTATCATCTAAAAAAAACAATACATCGTATCATATCCTCCCCATAGAAGTGATCCTTTCCCCCATTGAGAGAACATATATTACTAGATACCTAATGTACAAGAACAAGATAAACAACATGAAAGACAAAAGGCTTCCCGAAATTTCTTCAAACTCTATCCAAAACCACCTATGGATCAAGCAAGAATGGTATAAAGATGCCAAGTATTGGCTAAATCATTGGGGAATAAAGGAAAATATCATTTTGTAGAATAGCGACATTGTTATTAATATTAAATTACATCTAAATTTAAGGAAAAGTTGTGATGCCATAAAGAATTAAAAAATTAAAGAAATAAAATTCTAAATAAATCCAATTAATCCCTTACCTTTCTTAAGATGAGATCAACCAAATTGTCATCTTCAAGGGGGTCTCATAAACTAATTTTGTGTGTAAGTTGATTACGACCAACTTGAATGTGACCTTCCTATTACTATTTATGTACTAACTTGTTATTTACAAGTAACAAATTATATTATATTCTACATAATATAGCATTATAGTTGTAAATTTAAAGAATTAAATTATATAATATTAGTTACAATTAATGATTTATATAATATAATACAATACAATATATTATATAGTTAGTTAATTACTATATATATATATATATATATATATATATATATATATATATATATATATATATATATTTATGTTATATATAAAAGTTTAAAATATCTAATTCCTTGTTTTATATATTATATAATTAGTTATTATATATTATTTTCCTTTTAATATTTAATGTATTTCAAAGTGATTACATCATGATTTGAATTAATATGATATTTATATTCAAAAGCATTAATATTTAATGTATTTCAAAGTGATTACATCATGATTTCAATTAATACGATATTTATATTCAATGGAAGTAGTGGTAATATAACATACTTAGTATTTATTATTTCAAGATTATTTATGATATTTTGAGATGATCTTACCAAAATCTTAATTTTTATATGCAGTTTAATATTTCCAAATAAAAATATGACACATAATCATCTTTGATTTCATCTTTGACTTTTATAGTTCCAACTCAATAATTATCGTGGACCCAAGAAATTTTATTGTTTTTTGAATTCCAACCCATCAATGATATTTTTTCTTATGAAGTTCATTTTAGACCCAAATTTACTTTAATGAGCCCTTAATGTAGATTGTATAAGACTCAGCCAATATCTAATTTGTTCATCATGTGAAAACCCAAACTTAACATATCACATAACTCCTTATATTGAAGGAATTACTCAAATGATGAATAAATACCTTTTCACTTCTCCTTATCCAATCTTGAATAAATGACTCAAATGATGAATGAATACCTTTTCACTTTTTTTTCATCCTCTTTATATGGGGTGAGGTTCATTTTCATTTCCTTCTTTTAAGGTTCCTTGTCATTTCCTTCTTTTAAGGTACCTTCAACCCTACTCCATGCCCATCAACCAAGAAGCATCCATCATCCAAGTCACCTGGTCATTTCCTTCTTTTAAGGTACCTTCAACCCTACTCCATGCCCATCAACCAAGGAGCATCCATCATCCAAGTCACCTTGCAACCTCTCAGAGAACCCGAAATAACAACTCTCATATTGTTTCCATACATAACCAAATTGCTTTAGCATGCCTTGCCATTATCGAAAGAATTCCAAAGGAAAGCTTGTCCAAACTTGTAACCTACCATAGCAACCAACTAAATCCTACCGCTGATTATTTCAATGGACATGTAGGGGTTTCCATTGCCAACTCCAAGGAAAGGGCCTAATAGTGGGGCTCATCTCTCTAGGTCATCATGGGGCATCATGTAGTGTGTCTCTTGATCATCAAGAGACAACATGATGTGGGTAATGAGATCCACTTTCTTACGATATTGGAAATTAAGACCTTGGTTGGTTTCTTAAATTCATAAATGGGCAAGTATGATGTGGGTAATGAGATCCATTTTCTTACTATATTTTAAAATAAGATCTTGGTTGGTTTCCTAAATCCATAAATTGGCAAGTTGAAACCATGGATGGTGCACTTATTCATCATCCCAGCATGCATATTCATAATTTGCACATGATCATTAAGAACATGTGGAGTGCTTAATATTTTTCTTTGAAGACCTTGGTTGGTTCCCTAAAACCATGAATGGGCAAGTTGAAACCATGGATGGTACACTTATTCATCATTCCAACATGCTTGGTACATGTATTCGTCATTCCAACATGATGATTCATACCTTTTGCATGATCATTAAGAACATGTGGAGCAGTTAATATTTTTTCTCGTTAACACTCTTACCTATATTAGTACTTTCGATGCAATGAAAAAGGATAAATATCATTGTGTAGAGAGTCTAACTCAACACCAACTTAAAGGAGGTTATTATAAGTGATATGGTGAATGATGGTAAGGGGCATATGTAAACTATTTCCACATGGAATAATCCCAACATTCCATCATAAACATTCCATCATAATGGAATAGTAGCATTATTCCAACTTAAAGGAGGTTATTATAAGTGATATGGTGAATGATGGTAAGGGGCATATGTAAACTATTTCCACGTGGAATAATCCCAACATTCCATCATAATGGAATAGTAGCATTATTCCATTGTTATGGAATGTTGACATTATTTCATGTGGTAGTCATTGACATACACCACTTTCATTATCCACCATATGCATACCATAAAAATCTAGGTCACATAGAGCTAAAAATTCAACTCGATGATCTTCATCCTTTTCCATTTAGATAGGGTAATGAAAATTTAAGGTATCAACAAAGGAAAATCATCACCCAATCTTAAATCAAGAGAAACACTAAGCATGTTGGAAATGACATGGTATGTGAAATCATCACTCGATCTTGATTTGAATAAACCACTAACTAGGATAGAAATGGCATGATATGTAATTGATCCTCTTCCTTCTTACAAGAGGGAGGGAAGGAGTGCCCATGGTGTAAGGTATATTATGTTTACACCTGAAATGGCATGATATGTGATTGATCCTCTTCCTTCTTACAAGCGAGAGGGAAGGAGTGCCCACAATGTAAGGTTTATTATGTTTACACTTGAAGAAGGTGTATTAGTGTTATACTTAAAGCAAGACATGAAGATGACATATCATTATATGTGGATACAAACCTCAAAGATATATGAGGAGGGTGAAAATGACATATTTGATGATAAAGGGTCAAGTTTTGGTGGAATGTGTCGAGAGATGGCTCCTTTAAACAAAGGAGGCCAAGTCAAAGGTGAGAACAAAATCGAAAGACATTATAATTGAATATTTGTTTTTCTATGGAAGTGAGTCATTTTCCTTTTCCATGACTGAAAATTGTTTTACTATGGAAGTGAGTCCTTTTCCTTTTCCATATTTTCATTAGAGCAATGTGGTGGTCCGCAAAGTGACTATTATAGCTGTGTCCTATGCTCCCAACATTTTTGAGTTGATATAGCTCGAAGTTCCATCATTTCAATAAAAAAATGTCATGTGAACAATGTAATGATGTTGTAACCATCAAAATCGGGTCAACACTAGGATAAATGTGGAAGAGATTGCAGGATCTCCAACATAATTTTCCAAAGGGTAAGTCAAAAATTGAGATGGATGGGTAGTTGGACTTAAACTCAAGACCAGCTCAAAAATTGAGATAGGTGGAAAATCTCAATTACAACACGGTAGTTGGGGCTTAAACTCAAGGCCAACCAATGTCCTGTGGAAACCACTATCTATTTTGTCCACTTATTATGTTATTCCCGTGAGAAGTAGTTACTGCACTAGGTTACTATCAGAAGATGCCGTCCCCAGAGGTGTTGGGATTTTTGTCACTGCATGCCCAATATCACAGGGCAGTTTGTTGGTATTGAAGAATTAATATATTTTCTCTCTTAATGCCTCCAAGATCAATCTGCGGTTCACCGGTATTCAAGACGTGTGCATAAAGAATCTGACGGTTAATTACGTTTGGAAAAGAGAAGATTATGAAGAATAAGCAAAACCGTAGCTGAGGATAGATCCCATAAGAAGCATGAAAGAAAGAACGAGAAGGTAGCATACGAGAAAGAACTAGAAGGTGATGCCACAGATGAAGAAGTTGATGAAGATAATGGATGATGTTGTTAAGAAAGTTATTGACAATAAAGGTTGCTGCCAGAAGAAGATGGAGATGTCGGCATAGATAAGGCAGTCCACATGTAAAGAGAAAGATGCAAACAAAAATACGATTTGAGGTGGTATACATGTATGAACTAGAAAATTGCAGTGAGAAGAGAAATGCAGCAACAACAACGTTTAAGCATTGTTGTGCACCAGAGGCTTCATGGTATTGTTGTCCACTTATTATGTTATTCCCGTGAGAAGTAGTTACTGCACTAGGTTACTGTCAGAAGATGCCCGTCCCCAGAGGTGTTGGGATTTTTGTCACTGCATGCCCAATATCACAGGGAAGTTTGTTGGTATTGAAGAATTAATATATTTTCTCTATAAATGCCCCCAGATCAATCTGTGGTTTACCGGTATTCAAGACGTGTGCATAAAGAATCTGACGGTTAATTATGTTTGGAAAAGAGAAGACTATGAAGAATAAGCAGAACCGTAGCTGAGGATAGAGCCCATAAAGAAGCATGAAAGAAAGAACGAGAAGGTAGCATAAGAGAAAGAACTAGAAGGTGATGCCACAGATGAAGAAGTTGATGAAGATAAAGGATGATGTTGTTAAGAAAGTTATTGACAATAAAGGTTGCTTCCAGAAGTAGATGGAGATGTCGGCATAGATAAGGCAGTCCACATGTAAAGAGAAAGATGCAGACAAAAATACGATTTGAGGTGGTCTACATGTATGAACTAGAAAATTGCAGTGAGAAGAGAAATGCAGCAACAACAACGTTTAAGCATTGTTGTGCAGCAGAGGCTTCATGGTATTATTCAGCACAATATTTATGTATTTATGTATGTTGTGTGCTAGGAATATAGATTAATAAAAATGTTAGTGCATATTATTTAGTGGGCGTAGGCTATTCATTCTCCGAAATGGAGCCAATGGGACGTCTCTGGCACAGGGATCTCATCCCGTAGAATGAATGGCACAGGGACCCCATCCCATAGAATGAATGACCGACCGTCAACCAACACAAGGCTCCATTCTGCTTGGGCCCACAATGCCCCTCCGCAACCATGCCCCATTTCGAAGATCCTGTTGCACAAGGCTGTTGCAGTTGGGCGTCCCTTCGGGAATTCAATGCAGGGTGGCAGATGGGCATCCCCTGCAAGTCTCCTCCCCTGTTTCAAATCGCCCTTCCCTTACTTCAGAACCGCGGATGCTCTTTCCTGGACCTGCTCGTGAATCGGGAATCTGCCACCATCGGACTTGAGCTATCTAATAAGAGAACATGCATGTTCATCATCTGTTCACAATCTATTTTTTGTTAAATATGTCTTCTCTGTATTCAGATTTAATCTATTTTTTGTTAAATATGTCTTCTCTGTATTCAGATTTGTGTCTTGCTTTCAACGATTTAAAAAATTTTAAGCATATTGAAGAATAATGAAGGTTTCTAGTTCCTCTCCCCGTCTTCTGTCAATTGTTTTATCTCATACCTCCTAGGGTCGTTCCAAAGAACATTGGTTGCTCAGTCCATTGGATTTTGAAGAGACTAGAAATGATTGAACATATGATTTGTCTACTTTGACCTATGGAGATAACTCTATACAAGATTAAAATGAAGTCAAACTGGTGATGAATGCTAGGAAGTGAAGGACAAACCTTTCTGGAGGCATTCTGGTTGATATGGAGATGAAATATGGTATTTCACATATTCTCCAATATGTTGATCAATCCAGCAATTTAGACATGTGGAACTTCTTGTTAAAATTCCTGAAATGCTCATGTTCTAGCTATATCATCAAGGAGAATGCATAACTGACTTAGTGCTTCCTTCTTTTCCTACATCCATTCTTCTTGGACTCCATTGCCTTCTCGTTTTTCACTATCATAGATGTTGGCATGCATATGATGTAGCATGTCTAAAATATAGACCTTATTCTATAAACTGTTTGGATTTACCTCATGTGTTATATTCCAATAGTAAATATTCTATTGTTACTTATTTATTAAAGCCACTTGGAAACACACCCATCAACATTTTTCTCCAATTTCAACTCATTTTTGGAACAAACTGGCCAATATCACCACTTTTTTTCCATGTAAAACCTCGTGGAAAACCCTTAGAGTACTTTGCCATGATCCATGGATAGTAACAAGGTAGATCATTGGTGCTAATTATGGAGCCTAATCCCAAGGG
The DNA here is from genome assembly GCA_032191745.1 of Picea mariana. NCBI lineage: Eukaryota > Viridiplantae > Streptophyta > Pinopsida > Pinales > Pinaceae > Picea > Picea mariana. The sequence continues at coordinate 6,619 of JASDQU010372261.1, read as the reverse complement.
AGTCGCGAGTCAAACCCCTGACCTCCCATCTCTGAAAGGACCCACATTTGGCTGCAAAAACACTCAAGCTAACCCTCAAGACTATGCCAATATCATCACTTATTTCCTAGCAATGCAGTTTTCATACTTGTTAGTCCTTTTCAATGTGAGTTGGCCTTCCCTACTCATATTTTGGACTTTTCCCTCTCAAGTCCATAAAGGTGTTTCTCCTTGGCTGCAGTTATTCCAATTAATATATAGGATTTGTCCTACTTGTTATTTATCAATGCATTACCTTTAATATGATGATAAAGGATGTGGCATGACCCTTAGATAGAGAACCAGAAGTGTGAAATGTTAGTTTTTTCTTCACCCATATGATTCTAGAATTTCTTTACATTGTGCAGATGAACATGCATATTCCTTCAGGGGTGGATCTTTTAAGTTGGCCGATTGTGAAAAGTTGTGCAATAATATTCCAAGTATTTATAAACATGGAGAATTCGATTTATTGGAAGAGGGTACTTTTCCAGTCTACGTTTCTCAGATTCCTGATGTAGAAGCTCCATTCGATGCTAAGTATTTGGATAGTAATCCTTTTGCACCAGTAAATTCAAAGACTGGTGACACTTTTCAGATACAATATCCATATGAGAGGCAATTGGAATTAAAAAATGAAATATTACAGAAACTAGAGAGAGTTGAGTGTGAGTTTGATAGAGTGGAGAAGGAAAGTAAATTCAAAGACTGGTGACACTTTTCAGATACAATATCCATATGAGAGGCATATGGAATTAAAAAATGAAATATTACAGAAACTAGAGAGAGTTGAGTGTGAGTTTGATAGAGTGGAGAAGGAAATTGGATCTTTGAATTATGAAATTCAATAGAGGATTTTCATTCTAGTTATGTTGATTCTTTTGTATATTGCTCACAGGAGGCATTTGCAGAAGAAGATGAAAAAAAATTCTAAAGGATTTAACTAGAAGTATTAAAGCGTCTTCTTCAGGGTACATAAATAAGGATAAAAATATAGTACCTTCGTTGGCATCAAAGTCAATTGAAGTGGGGGTTAGAAATCAATGCTTCATGGAGTTGCCACTTGAATACTAGAGAAGGGGAACAAAAGACAACAAACCTATCATGTGAGTTGTTGGAAGATAAAGTAATGAAGCAGAGCATTGTGGTATTAACAACATGGCTGCTAATTTGGAAGATGAGGCTGTGAAAAGTCAATCAGTAATAGTTGAAGATTCAGGTTCATATTCTTCTATCAAAAATAATTCTAGGGAAACTTTTCAATTGAATTCTAAAGTGGGAAGTTCAGTATTGTTTAATTCAATTCCTTTGCCTACAAATTCTACTAGTGGATCTTGGTTATTGTCTTCTAAAGTTTCACAAATGTCAGTATTGAAACAAAATGTTGTGATACATGAAAGAAATAGAAAGAAAATGGAAGAACAGATTATTGAATGGAAGCATTTTTTAAACTTCAAGGAACAAATGCTTGCTCTTAAATTCAGAATTCTTAGGAAGCATTTTTTAAACTTCAAGGAACAAATGCTTGCTCTTAAATTCAGAATTCTTAGGGAATGGTGGGATGAAGAACAACTTATCTTATCTGCTAGGAAAGGCCTTGGAAAGCACCATCAAATTGATGGGTTCTTTGGTAGTGTGCATCTTCCATCCTATCAATTACAATATTCATCACCCAGTATGTTTTCAATCGAATGACTTTAGAAGCAAGATTTCTACTAATTTAATTTTTATGTTGGAGAGGTTTGGCACACAACATCTATTTTCTAATAGAATAATTATGTGTTTTTCATTCTATTTGGAATATATTGTATGCCACTATTTGGAAAACCAAAATAATGTAATAGGAAATATCATGTAAAGTGGAATGTGAGAGCAGTTGAATTTTTCTTTCTCTGCATCAACGAAATCCCAAGAGTTCAAAAACATGCCTTTCCTTATTCATTCTCCCATGATCTATTTTGATTTGAAGGATTTGCATATGCTACTCACATTCTGGAATGACCCTAGGTGGTATGAGATAAAACAATTGACAAAAAACAGAAGACATGGACATAAACTGGAAACCTTCATTATTCTTCAATATGCTTCAAATCGTTGAAAACGAGACACAAATTTGAATACAGAGAAGACATATTTAACAGAAAATAGATTGTGAACAGATGATGAACATTCTTGTTTATAGTTGAAGTCTGAGGGTGGCATATTCCTGATTCACGAGCAGGTCCAGGCAAGCGTAGTCGTGGTTCCGGATCAAGGGAAGGGGGATTTTAAACAAGGGAGAAGGGGTGCGAGAGGATACTTGCAGGGGACTTCCATCTTCCACCCTGCATTGAATTCCTGAGGGGACGTCCAACTACAACATCCTTGCGCGACGAGATCTCTGGAACGGGGCGTGGCTATGGAGGGGCGTTGTGGGCCCGAGAAGAACGGAGCCTTGCGTTGGTTGACGGCCAACCGTTCATTCTACGGGATGGGTTCCCAGTGCCGGAGACATCCCATTGGAATCCATTTCATAGAATGAATAGCCTATGCCTTATTTAGTGTACATAAATGTTGTGAAATCCCTTAAAATCATGGTCACAAATAGGACCTGAATCAACCATAAAAATTAATTGTATAGTTAGATGAACTCAATATAGTAGGTTATAACTCAATCAAAAATGAGATAGATGAGATATTGGTATTTATGTATATGAGGTAACCCATCTAGGATGGGCTCCCTTGTTGTATTGGTGTTGTTAGAACAAGGGCCTAGAAAATAGAAACCAAATGAGAAATTCCATTTAGTTCCATTGATCACCCTGCCTAGATGAGTTTTTCTATGCATTGATCACTTGATTAGATGAGATTTCAATGAAATCAAGCCATTTGAGGTTCATACAATGAAACACATGACTTACCAACTATTTTTTTCTTTTGTTAGGAGATTTCTCGGGGATTGTGAACTCTGATTTTTGTGAAGCCATGGACCTAGTGCTAAGACTGATTGAAACTCATATATCATAACAAACAAAAATGTCTTCAAATGACCTTAATGGATTATCAAGGGATGTTTATGGTCTATGCATATCTCGTGTGTTCCAATGAAAAATATCATTGAGATAATAGAAAGACCCAGACCATCCTATATTGTGATGGCGATCAACATCCAACCTGCTGCAGAGTCTTTAAGACTCTGTCAATGGATGGATGTGCCATAGATGTAGACATGGGGCCATTGTCTTGGAATCAACATGGATGGATGTGGATGAATTTGGATGGATGTTGATGAGTAATTGGATGAATCTCGAGGTCCACCATATATGACGTTGGATGACTATCGGGGTCGACCTTGTCTCCATCTAATCCATCCCATCATAATGTGTGCTTAAAAAACCCAACAAACATGCACCTTGCTTGGCCTACCGACTTCATCTACAATGATCTATGTCGATGATCTACCATATTTCAAGCGCATCTTTCAAAAGAGTATTTATCATCCATTTAGCTCGGCAGAGTTTAACGTAAGAGAATAAGGAGAAGACTATGTCGAGTTGGATGGACGATAAAGACTCTTTTCAAATATGCACTTGAAAGATGGTAGATCGTCGACATAGATCATTGTAGATGAAGTCAGTAGACCAAGCAAGGAGTCGTGGTTTGGTGGGTTATTTAATCGCACATTACGATGGGTTGGATTCGACGACGTCATGACCAACCTCGAGAATCATCCAACATCATATACAGTGAACCTCAGGAGTCATCCATCCATGTTCATCTACATCCATCCATGTTGATGCCAAGATGATGACCCCATGTCTACATCTATGGTGCATCCATCCGTTGACAAGGTCTTAAAAACTCTACAGTAGGATGGATATTAATCGCCATGATATGATGCCTTTTATTGATGGAAATTAAAGAAGTAGCAGACAAACAACCTAGACATTGCAGGATAAAGACTCCCAAGGTGAAGAAATTGTAATATACCAGATATAAAAAGTATGCAGAACAAAAATAAAATGCTAGAAATGGCAGAATAACAACAATATAACCAGAACAATCACCACAATAACACTGAAATGATATAAGAATAAAAATAGAAATAACACTTTGATTCTGAGAGCAATGTTCATGGGCCTCTTCGAGGGGTAAACCTCCAGTCGAGCAGATCTCTATTACAATAATTTCCAAGCTAGGGTTCTCATACCCTCAACTCCTATTTATACTAAATATGTCTATCAAAAGAAGCATCTAGAGGAAGATCCTTCTAGAAGTGGAAACTTCTATTAGGTCTTCTTACATTCAACTTATTTTATTTTATTGCATGGCCTTATTAATATTGACCTTTATTACATTCAAATATATTGTTCTACCTATGTGCGGGTTAGGACCCTAACATGTCCTCCCCCTTAAAAACAACCTTGTCCTCAAGGCTTGAGATGTGGAAATTGCTGCAGAATGATAGTTGGTTCCCAAGTGGCATCTACTGGAGTTGTATCTATCCACTGAACTAACACTTCCTTGATAGTTCTTTGACACAACCGATGCTCATGCTGGTCCAAAACTACTTGTGGTTGTAGCCAAATGGATCCTTTTTCGGCTAACTCGAGAAGGTTGGTTTGAATTTGGCACTTAGTTCCAATCACCTTCTTTAAGCATGAAACATGAAAAACAGGATGTAGCTTTGAATGACTGGGAAAAGCTAACTGATAGGCCACATGTCCCACATGCTTGAGAATGGTATAAGGACCATAAAATTTGGGTGCTAGCTTCTGACAATGCTCGGCCTTGAGGAAATTTTTCTTGTAAGGTTGCAGTCGAAGAAACACCTGATCCCCTTCTGCAAATTGACGTTCAGAGTGACCTTGATATACTTGTTGCTTCATGCGATTATGTGCCATGACAAAATTCTCTTAGAGGGTATGGAGAATAACCTCTCGAACTGTAAGTGTTTGGTCAACCGCCTAGACCTTCGAGACACCAGGTAAGTATGAGAGAACTGATGCTGGTTTCTGTCCATATACCGCTTCAAAAGGAGTCATGCATGTAGATGTATGGTATGAAGTGTTGTACCACCATTCAGCTAGGGGTAACCATTGAGCCCACTGATTTTGATTTTCCGAGGAAAAACACCTCAAATATGTTTCCAAACGCTTGTTGACAAATTTTGTTTGACCATCAGTCTGGGGATGATAAGTTGTGCTAAGATGCAATTGGGTGCCTTGTATCTTGAACAATTCTTGCCAAAAATTTCTTGTGAAAGTTGGGTCACGGTCAGAAACAATAGAGTGTGGCATGCCATGAAGCTTGAAGACCTGATCCATGAAAATTTGAGCCACCTTGGATGTTGTAAACGGGTGTTGAAGAGTGCAGAAATGAGCATACTTGGAAAGGCGATCAACAACCACCATGATGACTGATTTATTTTCTGATTTGGGTAAGCCTGTAATAAAATCCATAGAGATATCCCTTAAAATAGCAGGTGGAATCGAAAGCGTTTGTAGTGTGCCTAGAGATTTGACTGTTTCTCCCTTGTTGCGTTGACACACATCACATTCAATGACAAAATTACAAATGTCTCATTTCATACCATCCCAGAAAAAATAACGTTTGACCCTGTCATAGGTTTTGGTGAACCTGAAGTGCCTCGCTGTGGGTGTAGCATGAAGCTCAAAAAGTGTCGTGGATTTAAGCTTTGATTGTTTACTTAAATACAAACGACCTTTGTATGGAAGCTCATCATGGAGCCAAGAGTACCCTGGGGAAGCTGGAGCATTGGACTGCAATTGTTGGATTAGATGCGAACTTTTGGGATCTTGTAGCCATTCCTGGTGAACAGCTTGGAGCCAATCTGGTACAATGAAGGGAAGAGAAAAAAGGGATCCTTTGTCTTCATATTTTCAGGAAAGTGCATCTGCAACCACATTGTCTTTACCTTTCTTGTAAATGATCTCATAATCATATCTAAAGAGCATAATCACCCATTTTTGTTGCTCTGGGGAGGAAATGTGTTGTTCCAAAAAATACTTGAGGTTTTGATGGTCTGTCTTAATTTGGAAGCGTTGCCCCAATAGATAAGGGCGCTACAGATCAAAGGCATGCAAAATAGACAACATTTCCTTTTCATAGATTGATTTTTCCAGATTTCTTTCAGATAGTTTCTTGCTAGTAAAGGCCAAAGGCCAACCCTCTTGCATAAGGAAAACACCAATTCCTTTCCTTGAAGCATCACATTCCAAGACAAAGGTCTTTGTGAAATCATGAAGGGCCAGGATTGGAGTGGTGCACATGGCCATCTTCAAGGTTTGAAAAGCTTGAGCAACGACTGGAGTCCCGGTGAAAGATTTCTTTTTTAGGAGAGCAGTGAGAGGTGTTGCAATCTTTCCATAATTTTTAAAAAACTTGCAATAATAACCTGTTAAGCCCAGAAATCCATGCAATCTTTTGAGAGTCTTTGGGTGAGACCAGTCTTTCATAGCTTCAATCTTTTTAGGATTCACCCTGATGTCGTCCTTGCCAACCAGATGACCCAAGTACTCTACTTCTGAGGTGCCAAAAGCACATTTAGATTGTTTTAGGAAAAGTTGGTGCTGAGAGAGTAGATGGAGAACTCGATCCA
>JASDQU010372260.1:27055-61098 GCA_032191745.1 Picea mariana | reverse complement strand
TTGGGGTTGTGGATGTTTCCCTGTAGGGGTTTACCACGTGAAAACATCGATGTGTTGATCTTTGATCTGGTTATGTGAGTGGTTACTGAAGGTGTTCGTCCTCTGTTGGAATACCTGTGTTGTCGAACATAACATGGCATATAATCTGCATAGTGCATGGTACGTGTGACTGATGGTCGCAAAACACACATGGATGAGAAAAAAAACTCATTGATGATTTTGGTCGGGCCTCAACCACTTTTGGGATGGAGTAGATCTCCCCCATACCCAAAACCACCCCCAAATTCCACCTTGGGATCATTGAAAGGGATGAGAGGTACCTCCAAAGGCCTCCAACTCACATTTGAAACTAGTTTGGAAAAATCTTTCCATCATCCTATAAATAGAGGGCCATTGTATGCAGACAAGAAGAAACAATTTGAGTATCGTTATGTTGTTCAATTTGTCTTTGAGAAGCCATATTTCTCCTAGAAACCTTTTAGAATTCATAAAAAGTGTTGCACCTCTCTCCTCTTGAGAAGTTCAACTATCAATTCTTAACCATTGTATTTTCATTTTCAGCCATTGTTAGAAGAGAGAAATCTTTGTATTTGGGGACTCAAGAGCCTTCCCAAGGAGGAAGAGGGGAATCATAAATTCCCATATTGATCCTAGATGTTATCAATTCGAACATTAGTCTCATTTGGTAGTTATTCCTTGTGTCTTTTTCTTGCATCAATTTTAACTGTTACCGGCCTAGTTTAGTTTTATTTATTTGTTGTTTATTTATTATGTTCTATTTAGTTCAGCCACTAATTAACTAACAAATTATTTTGCTGTCTTGCTAGCCTAACTAGATAGTTAAGGGACCTCTTTTTTCTCCCCCAAGTGGAAAAAATAACCCAACAGATTGGTGACAATACTGAGGATTTTGGGTCAAAATCCTCCCCAAATAAGCTATTAAATATTTCTTTCTCACTCATTTGTGTTTTTAGGCATTAAAACTTTCCTCTTCTCACCTTCAAAGAGCAGGATTTCATCCCACATTGAGTAAAATTGTTCAAAATTTTTGTCCCGCCAACTTCTCTACATGTGCACGAGTTCAAGGAAAACAAAACCATGGTCTGCACATATCCGTGCTTTGTCATAACTCACCAAATGTCCACTCTATTCTTTTTTCATGACTGGCTCTGGTTTATCCATGCACTGGTCTTATTTTTTCCAAATTATAAGGCCTGAGTAGCTCACTTCCACCAAGTAGTTTAGATTTGATTTATGCACTGTTGTAAAGGCCATCAATAACAAGCTTTCATATCCACTCTTGCATACATAGCTTAAAACCACACATAGACATTTAGGGAGGATAAAAAGAACCTTTGCAACTTTTACTTCCATACTTTCCACAGGGATGGCCTAAATCTTAGCATGTGAATTTTAGTATATTATTTTCTTTTACAAAGTCATCACACTAATCCGAGACTAGAAACTTATTTCAGTAATATTGGAGTATGCTCTTTCCTCGCACCCTAGTGTGATCTCGGAAATCAGAAAAGAGATTTCCTAAACAAGTCTTCATCTCCCTTAAATAAATTCAACCAATCTCTAGGAGAGGTCAATACCTCTTAGCTTATTTTGAAACTTAAATCTAAGATATGTAAGGGCCCATATGCCCACATGCATACAATCCTAGGGTAGTTTCAAGTTCTTAGAGTAAATCACCTAGGAAGTCTTAACGATTGTAAGGGCCCACACATGCCCATATGTTCACAATCTAGGGATATTTTTCAAGATTTCTTACATTAAAAATAATCCTAGTGAGATAAAAGAGTCAAAGTAAGGATTGCCATATCCACCATGCTAGCTTAGGAGTCTTCATTTGCAACGGTCATTTGAAAAAATTTAGTAAGTTATCTAAACAAGAAAAGTAAAGGACCACACAATGCCCACTATGTTAAAATCTTGAATTTAACTTATTAAAAAACTTTTTCACCATCACCGCTCCTTGCACATATTCTCACTCACTCAAAAAACTTTTTGTTGGATACTTGAAACTCTTTGTTGGGATTCACTTGTTTATTAAACAGAATTTTTTCACACCATCATAAAAAAAAGTTGGTCCATGAAACCAACTTCATAGCCTACTCTCACAATATAAAAGTAACCATAAACAACACACATCTAACCTCCACAGGAGGAACACAAAAAGAAAAGTGTAGTTTAGGTTAAGATCTTGGGGATAGATATCCAAAAAACTCCCCATTATCATTTTTCTCATATGAAACTTAGAAATTTGTGAATTAAGGTGCCAAAATCCTCCCTCTCAAGAATTCATATACGGTAAGGCAAGGAGACACTAGTGAAGGGTCGAAGCCGAGGTCCAATTGTTCTATGCATGCCTCCTTGGGTCACCCAACCCTTGGAAAGAATCCAGCCTGTGACCAAATTATGAGGCCAAAAAATATAAATGTCGTTCTTGATGGAGGTAGCTTAGTATCCCAACACAGGATTTATCTACCCAAGATGGTGGTTGTGGGATGCAATCACACCTCAGTCATATTTTCAACGGTTGTTGGGAAATATCGTTGGTACTTCTGGGATATACCCCCTTCACCCCTCATTATAATTGACTGCCAGCCCCTTCACTAGTTTCTCCTCAAGTGGGTTCTAGCCCCACTGTCGAGTGCTTTTTTGGAGGTATAGTGTTATTGGAGAGGAAGGATGTTACGTTGGATAGGACACACACACTTGTTGTTTGATTTTTATTCCCTCACGCAGAGTCACATAAATCCAAAACTACCTTTCACATTGTTTTGATGTATGATTCTCAACACTTGATTACATATGGTTTATGAATACATTTTTGAAAGTAATTAGAAAGAAATTTTTCCTGTCATTTTGCACCACCATTTTCACACACCCACCTCTAGGATATAATCATAGACAAACCACAATATCCCCGTCATTATAGGTGCTTGAGAAACTTATCCCCAATATTGGGCATTCCTAATTTTGTCGAGACATCAAAAGTACCACCACATAAACCAATTAGTGCTATGTTACTAGGCTCTGTATTTCTAGGGGCCACTTTTCTTGGAACCAATATCCAAAGTAACTCACAAACAAACCCTCCAACATAAGGAGGCAAAGCTCAAACTTATTCACAAAGTACAAGCTCCCAAGGACCCACTTCCCTTCGTACCATGGCAGGACCCACTCCTATAATGCCCTACTTGGCTTCACTCAACATCCCAGATCTAACTAAACTAACAAATTATTCTATATTACATGACCCCACTTCATTGAATATGCCCACAAAGCTACCTTTCGACATTCCTAAGTTTGATGGAAAATCTAGAGAGGATCCAACCAACCATGTCATGTATTTCCACTTTTGGTGTTCTTCCAATAACATTATGTAAGATTCCATTCATCTACAGTTATTTTAGAGAACCCTCACTGGAAATGCAGAAAAATGGTACGTAGATGAGAATTCCAGGTCCCACATAACCTTTGAGTCTTTAGCCAAATAATTCATGTCATTTTTTCAACTCCCTGTTCATCATGAAACTAGTTTGGAGATTCTTTTAGAACACAAACAAACCACAAATATTCATATTTCTAACTATATTCATGAGTGGTGTAGACGTCGAAGCATATGCAAGGCAGATACCACCCCACAACAAAGGCTATATTGGTTCCTTCAATCACTCATTCCTACCCTTACCAAATATGTGGCTACATCCCTCCCCGAAACTAAAGATAAAACCATCATTAAGGCATAAAAGTTTAACCTCATCTACTTCCAATCAGTTTATCTATACATTGTTCTTCCAAATTCTCCTCATCCTTTTCCCTTTGTTCAAGACAAACGTGGAACATTGCACGCCGTTGACGGGTTGATTGGCTTCATGGCTCATATATTTCAATGACACGCGCAACTGGTACCTACATATGGGACCAATCCATACTTTCTGTTGTATGGGGGGAATTCATATTACCCTCCCCCATCTCCCCCTCCATCATTCATGAAACCTCTTCCTCCTACCATGGGTACACATCTACCCAAATCCCTTCCCCAACCAATAGTCATCCCACACTCGGTTCCCCCACCAATAACCTCATATCCAACCAGTAATAATTGATCACATCCACTTATTACAACCCATATGGATCCCCATAAGGTAAACCATATTATCCTTTTTTGGGTCCTCCCCAACCTGTTGTACCCCCACACAGACAACACCAAGCAGGGTTCAACTTCATCCAACCTTCCCATCTCTAATAGGTTCAAGCATTTGAAAAGTTAAATACATCCAACCCCCCTCAACAACCCAACAATAACTGGAAGAAGGGAAAGAATAGAAACCAAGGACAAGGTGGGAACCCCCCACAAAAAAATCCCCAAGCTGGGGGAAACTAATTCCAACCCAATCCAAACCCTCAAGGGTGAAATCACAATGGCCAACCATGCCAATGGTGAAATAACATTCTTTGAAACAACTACCCTTGTGCAATATGTGGTGAATATGGCCATTACACTCACCATCACCCCCAAATCGCTGACTACAAAACATATGAAAGATGTCATGAATCCCCCATGGGCAGCCAACCCCCAAGGGTCACCACATGGACCTCACAATTATATACCACCACCACCATCTGTGGTATTAGAACACCCTATCCCACACCAAGAAGTCATTAACACTCAACCAGAAGCGGCCCAACACCCACACCCATAGGGGTAGTTCACTCCACCCAACCACTCTCACTTAGGTAACACCACCGACCACAGTATCCTCCTCACCATGGAAGAGGAAATCCTCTTACAAACTATCAACCGCCAATATGGTACAACCCATGATCCATTACCCTCCACCTCATAATCTCCCCAGCTACCAACCGAACAACCTTTGATGATCCCTAACACTGAATCCACCACCTGCATGCCTTCCGCATCATTGTGTAGGAATGTGCATAATGCCCATGCCCGGGCCACCCATAGCTATAGCCTTATTGACGATCTTGCACAATCAACCTCTTCCATGTCAGTCATGGAAGTCCTTCAAACATGCCCTTCCAAACGAAATGAATTACTCTCACAATTGGGGCAGTAGATCCCGCAGACACCTGCCTCATCACATTTGAATTAGAAAAAGTATACCCATGACTCCCATCCTTAGTCGCATTCCATATTCCTATCAAAATTTGGTATATCACCGTCCATCCCTACATCATTAAAAAAGGAGCATCTACTTCCATCATGTCCAAAACAGTATGGAAACAAATCAGTTTAGTCGAGTTAATCCCCTCAACCATCATCCTTCGAGCTTATGATGGTATATCATCCCAACCATATGGACAATACCAAAATTTTCTATTGAAATTAAGGGGCAAGACAATCCTCATCGACGCCTAGTTGGATTACAATATCCTTTTTGGTCAGAGCTACATGTATGCCATGTTAGCAATGGCTTCATCAATATTTTGCACCATGCTATTCCCACATAATGGTAAAATTGTCACCATCGACCAATTAACCTATTATGAATCTAACCAATCCAACCATATTGATAATATCCTTCCCTTAATCCATTCAACTTCTGACCTGTTACCCATGGTTGACTTGGCCCCGGGGCTATTTCAGGATCCATCCTTGATTGACACATACCAAGTCTTCCCTCACACCAACCCCACCACCGCCAATGTTTGCGTCGTCACAACCAATAGCACAGAGACTCATGATTCCCCATCCATGGAGAAATCATCAGAATCTACATCTAATCCTTACCTTCCAACCCCAATACTTCCTAATGTACTCCCCGTACAAAATCCTCAGGATGAAACATCAGAGATCCCACCACCCATGGGTCAAATCCCCATTTGGAAAATGATCACACGGGCCATCACCGAAATACCCTTCTTTTATCCTCCCCTAGGAGTAACAACATACCAAGTTGTTTCTACCCTCACCTTACCTAATATGGTCATATATATCCCTGTATGGTATTTAGAACCCCCAACCATGGTACCAGGTTTATCATTGCAACCTCAACCTATGTTACCATTACTGTAATCAGTGGCACACCCACCCACTCATCTAACTAGTCACACAGTTGGGGGCACTAATACCACCACCAGGAAACCAACTACACACCTCAAGGGAAACACCACAACCCAACATGACACATAGAAGAAGAAGGAATCTATTCCCCCTTTCACACCACGCATACCACCCCCATGCACATTGTGCACCATCATTGGACATCCCACCAATATTTTCACTGCTTTACTTGAGTTGTGGAATCTCATTCCAAAACCCATAAGTGCACCACTACTACCCACACTAGTAGCCCCACCAGCCTCGTCGAAACCTTCTTCCTTCAAACCCCTTGGTTTGATAACCAAGCACGCTTTTGTTATCTTCTCTCAGTACAACCATTACACGCACCACTGCCCGACCCTCCCTCAATTTTGAGGCACCCTAACAAAAGTAGGCCAAACTACATTTCCCAAGTCCTCCCAACCCATCTCCTCTATATCAAAAATTACTAACATTCACTATGTTTTTATGTCAGTAAACGAGCACATATGATTCCCTTGCACATTATGTTACCAGATAGATCATTACATGTATCGGTGCCCACTCATCATTGAGAGATGAGCATCCCAGAGGGCATCCATCCCACCCATTACACCAATAGTACAAACCCTAATAGATCGGGCTATGGAAATTCCCATCCAAGCATTCATGGCATACCCCCTCTAAGGCCCAACATCTATCCTTCGACCCCAAGTTCCTTAAATATTCCACCACAATTCGAGGAATTCCCCCCAAACTCTCATGTAACACCGATTCATGAGATTGCCCCTCCCCATACCATTCTACATCCAATTCATATATGGATATTTGGTTCACGATGTTTACTGAAGGCCCTCATCCCCCCCCATAGGTACATCCACCTCATATTTGAATGATGATATCCAATCCTCAACCCAACCTCTGTCCATAGACACCTCACCTGTTACCCCCACGAATCTCAACTCCCCAATCTCCCCTGTTATAAACTCCTTGTACTCCCTCACCTTTCAATCCGATGAAGACATCCTAAAGGTTCTATGTGCACCATATTACCCATGGGATGGATTTCATCATCGATTCCTTTTTATATCTCACAACAACTTTCACCCTCAGACACCCTTGTCTGTACCATAGAAGCTAAGGATTTCATCCCCTTTGGCCATGTGGATTGGTTAAAAAAACCTATACTTGCCCCTGACGTGTTTGAAGAAGGAAATATGGAAAATATCTCACCCACAATCAATATCGACATCTCGTTCAAACCCAATGTCATGGAAGAAATCACCCTAGGGGTCTCATGCTCTCTAGAGGAAATTTTAGCATACAAGACCCTCTTCCAGGAATACCAGGATGTGTTTTCCTGGTCATACACCGAAATTCCATGGTTATACCCAACTATCATTGAACATCCCATTGACGCTTTGACCAATATTTCCCTTGTTCACTAAAAGAAATGCCCCCTTCACCCTTCCAAAGCCATGGTGATCAAAGACGAGATCGAAAAATTATGAACAATTGGTTTCATATACCCCATTGCATACACATCCTGGATCTCCAAACTTGTCCCTACCAATAAGAAATGGGGTACCATTCATGTTTGCACATAATTTCATGACCTAAACCAATATTGTCCCAAAGACAACTTCCCTACTCCCTTCATCAACCAAGTCATCGATACCTGTGTCGGTCATCAAATCCTTTCCCTCATGGAAAAATTTTCTGGCTACAACCAAATCCAAATCCGCCATGTGGATTAGTACAAAACATCCTTCACAACCCCTTGGGGCACCTTTACCTATCGCGTCATGCCCTTCGGACTCAAAAACGCAGGGTTGACTTTCCAACGCGCAATGAAATATGCCTTCCATGATCTCGCTCACATCATTCTTTCCTACTTAGACAACCTCACAAATTGGTCCAAGAAACGTTCCCAACACATAGAGGGTCTACAGATTATCTTTGAACATTGTCGAAGATACAACATTTGGCTAAACCCACTTAAATGTGTCTTTTGCATCATGACAGGACTCCTATTAGTATTCATAGTATCCCAATAGGAAATTATCGTAGACCCCCTTAAATTTCAGGAAATCAATGAAATCCCCCCTCCGAGTAACTTACACCCATTGCAGAGCCTCCAAGGCAAAGCCAATTTTTTGTGGTTCTTCATCCCTGACTATGCCATTCACACCCATGGCTTCTTATGATTACTACAACACAAAATTTTGTTTCACTGGGACCAACATGCCCAAGATGTGTTTGATTCCCTCAAATAGGCACTCAAAAAATCCCCCATAATTAGTCCCCCAGACTATGATAGGGATTACATACTATACTTATTCACCTCAGAGGTTTATGTCACTAGAGTCCTTTTTAGGTTGATGATGATCAATGCAAACATGTTATATACTATATCGAAAAGAACCTCTCAGGTCCATCGTTCAAAACAACCATGATGAGAAGCTAGCTTTGGCAGTCATCCTCACAGTTCAAAAGCTATGCCACTATATCTTTCTTCATACTACCAAACTTGTTGCAGATTCCAACCCAATGCATTAACTCTTGAGTCGCCACTAGATCAATGAACAATTTTCTCGTTGGATTGTCATTCTTCAAGAATATGACCTAGAGTTTACCAACCCAAAGAGAAAAAAATCCCCTATACTCGTTGAGATCCTTGTAGACTTTCCATATAACTCCTATAACCACCTGGTCAATGAGGATTTCCCTGATGATCATTTATTCCTCATATCATTCGAAGCTCCATGGTATGATGATATTTTGGTCTATCTCCAAACTCCCTCATGTTTATTGGGATGACTGTCGTCATATCCAACACCAAGCCTCACGTTACCTCCTCATCAAATATGTTCTCTATCGCAGAGGTGTTGAAACTATCCTTCGATAATGCCTCACCCTGAAAGAAGTAGAGAAAGTTCTCAATGATATCCATAGTGGTGCATATGGAGGTCACTTATCTGGTATGTCCATGCCATAAAATATCATTCGGGTGAGTCATTTTTGGCCCACGTTGTTTCATGACTGCATCCACACAGTTAAGCAGTGCGACAAATGATAGTTATACACACATAAGGCTCGAGCACAGCCTACCCTCCTACACCTAGTCATCACAGCTAGCCCCTTCTGTAAATGGGGCATCAATTTCATGACATGTAACCCTCCGTCCAATAATGGACACAATTACAACATAGTCATCATTGAATACTTCACCAAATGGAATGAAGCCATGCCCACATTCAACAATACAACCAACACAATGGCACCCTTTTTATTTAATCACGTCATCTCCCACTTCGGGGTTCCCCTACAACTAGTCTTCGACCACAGTAACCACATTGAAAATGAAGTCTTTTTGGAGATATCTGCCAAATTGTGCTTCACCCATGAATTCACCTCACCTCATTACCCACAATCTAATGGGAAAGTCGAAGCAGTCAACAAAGTTCTAAAAACCATGATTCAATGCACGGTTGACAAACACAATACCAGTTGGCATCGCATGCTTTTATTAGCCTTGTGGGTGTATCAGATAGTTGTCAAAATGACTATCGGTTTCACGCCCTTTCACTTAGTCCATGACATATATTTCGTACTCCCCATTGAGTGTGAAATCCCCACCCTATTCACTACGATCGTGATCTTCCCAACACACCATCGATTGAGCAATGATTGTTATCCCTTGAATCTTTTGATGAAGATCGACGAGCCTCATTACAGAACAATGAAGCAACTAAGAAGTGGTGCAAAGACACCTTTGACCATCAAGTCAACCTACGATCTTTTACCGAAGGTGACCTTGTGTTGGCCTATGATATCACCCATGATACTCTTGGCCATAGAAAATTTGAGTCCCTTTGGTGGGGACCCTATGTCATATGGCATTGCCTTACTAAGGGAGCCTGCATTCTGGCTCACCCTAAAGGGGTTACCCTCAAGGACCTAGTCAACAGGTTTTACTTGAATAAGTTTTACCCCTCATCATAACCATTCTACCTTAGGTTTTCTTGGTTTCCTAGTTGTTTTTAGCATTTGTTTTTTGGATTTAGTTCTCTCACTATACGAGCCTAATCTTGTGTCCTTGTTTTCCATAGATGAATCCTCTATTCACTTATCATAGTGGGTACACGGATGGAGCCAACTGTTGGACCTAGAATATCTCTTATGTAACCTGGGCCATTTCAACATCATATGCCTCGTCCCTGCTACCAAGGCCCCAAGATGAATATGTTGTCATCATCAGTCTCCTCTATGAGGCTAGTCACCTTCATATTCGTCACCTCAACATTCTCTTAGATTCTCAACTCATCGTCCACCATCTCAACAACATGTATCGTGTCCATGATGCATGTATTTATCGCAAGTACCTGTAATTCAAAATTTTGTTACAAAAGTTTGAGTCCATCACATTTACTCATATTTCTAGAAACCTCAATCAGATTGCAGATCACATGGCGAATCAAGTACTAGAACAAGTACACAAGTACACATTAAACATACATGTCACATTCATCCATCCTCAAATAAAACAAGTACAGAAACCATATCATAAAAAAGTCAAATGCATAAAATATCCAAATGGTCTACTTATATATAGATCATGGATGTCAAAAATGTGTTTGATACAAAAATATAACATGCCTTAGCTCCACAGCCAGACCCTCTCAATCAAACCCTCATTCTATACAAAAAAGGGAGTTCATAGACTCCTATGCATCATACAAAATTAGGCTATTCTTGTACCATATCACACTATAACCTAGGGTGACCCTAACTGTGGTACACACCCACTAGTAGAGGGGTCCCTCCCTGGGGGCATATCCCTCGCTGGGATCCACCTAGTCATGAAAGTCCGTGCTACCACTGCACATCATATCAGGGACCACCAATGTGGGTCCCCACCAATACACTTATCCAAGGCTCTCTCATTTCGAATATGCATCCACGGGTCCTCAGGCGCCCCATCCAACATGACCTTGAACCGTCACCTCAGATCCTTCATCTCTCGGTATTGTTCCACATTCTTATATATACCATGAACCGTTATAGGGAATACCCTCATTGCAGGTCATGGACCCACCCCAGGATCATCATATTAGTAACACCTTCTCGCCTACCCCTCTGCAGCTCTTACATCCTCTAAACCCTACGCTACATCATTCTCTCGGTCGTTGCGTCCCACATTTTCATATCCAAAAAATAATAGGTGTATTGGTACTTATGACATATAAGAATATAAAATCAAATAATATGCCAATATGCGAAAGTACAAAAAATATCACCTATGCCACCCTAGTCTTCACCCATTGGTAAGCACATATTCAGGCGGTACTTGAAGTCAATCCTGTGGTATTGGAAGTCGTAAAATACATGTGGGATATTCCACCAGACCCACTCAAAGGAGTAAAGTACTTCCCCACACCACCCCCACCCTGGCATGGCAACAATTGTCCCCATCTCACCAACCTGGGATCTCACATCCTAGGGGGGTCCAAAATCTCCCGAGGGTGTAGCAGCACTACCCTCTCAAAAATAAAAGTGCACAACACTAAACCAAAGTCAAACTCACTACCTCTCACCGCCACACATCTATCCAACTATGCCACCATGCACTCATGCATCATCCAAGCCTAGGAAAACATGTGGCCCCCCATAACCTACTTTGCAATCACCATCTAGGCGCATAAGATGCGTTGGGTCCCTAGTGACCCGTAAATCCATACAACTATGGCACATAAACCTAAATCTCCAGGGAATCAATCACGACTATACTGATTGAGCCACCACTCATCATCGTCGTCCCCGAGGAGTAACAATTGGATAGTTCCCCCACACTCAGCCCCCATGAGAATCCTCGACTACGTTGCCAACTCCATTCCCCAAAAAGGGAGTCCCATGAGGAAATAGATATCAATGTTCGTTGTGATGCAGATCTCATGCCTCCGCACCACAAAGAGTTTTTTATCAGGCCACCACATCCGCACTATAAAATATAGTAGTGCCTCCTAAAAAAGATCAGTGAATAGTAAAAGAATGTCAATAAACTAGCACAGGATAGATGTTGCCAGATACGGGCATCCTCCCCCACCATCCTTTGTAGAGACTCCCAGTCTCTCTCACTCCATTAGATTGGCATCCTCTCACGTTGATCTTTAATCTACATCCAATCCAACAGATCTGTATTAGTTTTCATCATCTAGAAAAACTACACATACAACCCAAAATCAACATTTTTCCACGCACGATTGTTCCTTTAACATTAGCGCATTTCAACATGACTGTTCGATTAACAATCGCACACATCAATGCACATGTTCACTAAAGAGTCATGCACATCAACACACATGTTCTCTTAACAGTCATGCACAAATGACACGACTGAACCCTAGAAATCCATGCACATATGTGTGGTGTTCCATTTACCAAACATAAAAATGCGTGTGGATGTCCTCCAAACATTCATGCACATCCGCGTGGTTGTTACCCCAACAACCGCACCTAACACCTACCCGGACCATGCATCTGAAACTTGGATCTCCACACACATGTGTGCACAAACGTTTGATATAGTTTCACACTACATGGCTATATCAATTAAATCTACGTGCATATGCACAGAAATCTAATAATCCCTCGTGCGGTCCTACTTACCTAACCATAAAAAATACCGTACGAACATTTGTATGGTCTCCAATCCCCCCCAAACAACACCTTACCTATGCAGCAGGTTCTGTCGGCTTACTTGGCTCTCTCGTTGCCGGATTCCAAGATCATTTTCTCTCGTACAAAACACCAACGTCTAATAACACATCTCACAGATCCCCACAACAACAAGTACAAATGAGGTGGCAATGTGGGCCCCATGCCCATATATACGACCCTTTTCAAAACTTCCTCACTTATGTTTTAGATCATTTGAGTTGTGTTTCTCGCACCGTTCACACCTCCGGGATCCAGACCCAATCACCTTCACAACGGTATTCTCGATCACTCATTTCATTCTAGAGCCCCAGCGGCCCTTTTTGGCACCCTAGGCGCAGGTTCGCATCACATTTCCACATTTAATTCTCAAGCTATTGTTATATATTCTTTATTTTCATATATGTTTCACGTTGGGTATTTGGTTTATATGTACAGGTCTTCATCATCAGGCCTCCTTCACATCATCAGTTATCGAATTCCTTTGGCCCCTTCGGGTATATATTCAAAACTGGCATGAACTCCCGCCCTCTGCTCACAGTTACATTTTCCAATCATACCCCCTGACATTTATCCCTAGGGTCCCTATGGGTGGCTCTGCGACACCTTCACCTCCATCCATTCCAGTGTTTTCATCCGCTAGCCTTCCCCCCCACATGAGTCATCCCACATACATTTTCCCTTAAGCGCATTGACACTCATGTTGATTATTCCCCCTTAGGATTAAGATTCCTCGTAGTTTTTCATCTCAAAGAATGAACCTCATACTTCTTCTCAGTATTTTTCTATCCTACCCACTATGGACTCCCACATCATATGGTTTTGGTTTTAACAAATGCACCTCCACATCATCATTTACGCTCCATTTCATCCACCACTACTTGTCCATCTGCAAGCTCATCCTCCATTCATCTACCTGGTATAGAAACTAACCAATGGGGCCCCAAACCTCAACCAATATCTACTTTTGTCCTATATCGGCCTAGCCATACTTTAATGGGGAACCCGTTTCTGTACATGTACTTTCAACCGCATTATTTATTCATTCGATAATTGTATAAAGCATCTTTCAATTCCAGAAAGTATAGTATATTTTGGTCATCGCAGCCAATGAAGTTTTTCCTTGGCACACAACAACCCATGTCACCCTTAGTTGGGTAATTTTACTTCCCTCATTACCTCTGCAAGATATTTGTACCTTGGCTGAAATTCTGACCATTACAAACACCCATGTCCCACATCGCTATATTTTGACGTATTTTACCTCTCCTTGCAGTCTCACACATTCAGCATATTTTTACCCCATATTTGGTTGTCCCCCTGACACTATATCGTGTTTTATGGTTGTTTCCATCCATCAACATCCCCCAACCAAGGGTATTTCTTGAATTCCCTATATTCCATACATTGTTCATGATTATCTGCCCATTCACCTTCACCTATACAATTTTTTACACCATTTTGATCAATCAATGTCAAGGATCCATTTGCTTCTTACAGTCACGCCTCCTTCCTTTTCAACATCAACACAAGGTTCTAGAAAGGTGGAAGTATCTTGGATTTCATTCCACCATTAATGAGTAGCCTCGAATGACACAGAAAGAGTCATCATTGCTTCATGTTATGGTGGGTCTTACTATGCAACCATTGCAGTTTACAGTAGCAGCGAAAGACCTCTAAATTTGATAGGCCATCAATGTCTTTAAGTTGTTCACTTCTCGATTCATATCCATTTCAATATCCAAACAATCATCTACTATTTTTCATGCCCCTGAGGGCATTGTAGATATCTACTTCACTCGTAGAATCAATCATGGTTATCATTTTATGGCTTCATGACACGAGCATGGAGCATGCCTGGCTCGTTTTTACAAACATTTTATTTTTCTAGAGAATAACTGGTATAGATATTTTTGTCCCCTCTCCCTCCAATAGATTGCTCTCACCATCCCTCTCTACAAAGATCTCTCACGCTTTTATACAATGACGTAATCACCAAAACAAGCAATGATGTGTTTTGGCTATACGTATGCTCCTAACCTCACACATCATGGGGCATATGTTATTATCAAAAAATTGCTCACCACAAACACATACAATAGATGAAGAAATAGTCATCATAAGCACAACATACTACCAATAATTATGGAAGGATCAAACTCAATTTGGTAAGATATGCACAAAACTATACAAAAGTGGTTCTGAATTTCACACGTATTCAACACAATTAGTCTGCACATATCTGTGTGGGCTAACACAACATACAATGTGCATAATGAACGGTCCACACGAATGACAGTCGGAAAACCCACGTGGATGCAGAAACAATGCATTGATGATTTTGGTCAGGCCTCAACCACTTCTGCGATGGAGTGGATCTCCCCCATACCGAAAATCTCCCCCAAATTCCACCTTGGGATCATTGAAAGGGATGGGAGGTACCTCCAAAGGCCTCCCATTCACATTTGAAACTAGTTTGGAAAAATATATCCATCCTCCTATAAATAGAGGGTCATTGTAGGCAAAGAAGAAGAAGCAATTTCAGTATTGTTATGTTGTTCAATTTGTCTTTGAGAATCCATCTTTCTCCTAGAAATCTTTGAACATTCATAACAAGTGTTGCACCTCTCTCCTCTTGAGAATTTCAACTATCAATTCTTCACCATTTTATTTTAATTTTCATCCATTGTTAGAAGAGAGAAAGCTTTGTATTTGGGGACTCAAGAGCCTTCCCAAGGAGGAAGAGGGGACTCATAAGTTCCCATACTTCTCCTAGGTGTTATCAATTTGAAGATCAGTCTCATTTGGTAGCTATTCCTTGTGTCTCTTTCTTGCATCAATTTTAGTTGTTACATGCTTAGTTTAGTTTTATTTCTTTGTTGTTTATTTCTTATTTTCTATTTAGTTGAGCCACTAATCAACTAACAAACTGTTGTGTTGTCTTTCTAGCCTAACTAGATAGTTAAGGGACCTAATTTTGCTCCCCCAAGTGGCAAAAATAACCCAACACCTATACTACATAATAGAACCACACAAGTTTATCAAATAGAGAATACTACAACCATTGGGGTTACACATTTCTACCATCTACTCTTTTGGAGCACCAATAAATGGAAACTACATAATGCAAGTATGGACTAACCCATCTACTCTATATTTTCCAATCTGCAACATCAGAGTTGCAACCTCTATCATGTGTTCCACAGTAGTATATATGTATTTGGAAATATCCTTATGCAGTCTTCATGGCAATATCACCTTGGAAGTTATGCATTTCAATCCTGCAATCAAGGGTTGGTTAGAAAACCAAAGAATCTATACTTTCTCATACATAGTCTTCTCATATCTCATGAAGCTATATTACACAGACCCTCTTTTGTTCTATGACAGTCTCTGTGCCTAGAGTTATATTCAAACAAAAATTCTCATCCTCATGACATCATACACTAGAATATCAACACTAATGTATCTTTTGTAATGCAAATAAACTATCATTAAACAACATATTAAATCATTCAACTACACCACTTGTAGAGCATCACAATTCCAAATCACGGTATTTCCATACACCCCCTTTGCATGATAGAACCAGACAAGAACTATTCTCCATGGGTGTATACATCATTCATATGTCCTTAATCATCCAAGGAAGAAAAATATAATCGACAAGAAAGAACATAGAACTAGACATCCATATATTACATATATTTATTCACACATTACACACAAATATTTAACATGGAAAGCTAAAGGTAAAAACCACCATTCCATGTTTAGACTTTTTCTTTCTTTATTTATTTATGTAGAAAACAATTACAATGGACTGATGGTTGGATATCAGCTTACAAATTTCAATTAGTTTCCAAAACAAAGGCCATGGTAACCTCAACCATTACCTCTATTACCTTCCTCTCGAGATTCTCTCATCCTCTTCTTTTCTCTACTTATGCAAGCTACCTTCTTGCCTCATTCATGTTGTAATTATTTATTTTTAGAAAACTATTTCCCTTCATCTTCCTAATGGTATTTTCATGCCCTTTCATTTCTAACTATTGTCTTTTCATTTCTAGCTTGAGATCTATCTCTTCCCATCAATTTTTCTTCTGTAGTATGACCTTCTAGCTTCCGCTCAACGACGTGCTCCTTCTTCAACACATCCTTTGTAATCCTTCTACACATGTGGACAAATTTCCTCTTAACCTTTGCTATTTTCTCTTGTGCATTTATATTTTATCAATTATGTGAATGCATATCCAATATGTGGTACTATCACAATCTAAAACATTATTACATTCTACAACAACACGGTCACATTTTGTGGGTTGTCATGTTCTGCAGCAACTAATTTTGGTTTTGTAGCAATCTTTACGTTGGAATCATTAGAATGAATCCAATGCTCATACATTAGTATGTAATTCAAATTCAATTCTTGAGGCACAATGTAAACATGTATGGGCATACTTGTGTTGAATTGGGAAAAATCGTATACAAGTTGCTGGGGAGGATGCCCCTTTTCAATAGGTGGGGATGATACCCTATTGTTGGATATATAAAATTACAGTGAGGAAAAGGAGGAGGAGGCAAAATTAATGGAGTCCCAATTGATTATATTCTCTAACACTAGGATCTAATTTGGAAAAAAAAATTGTGTGTTCATTGTTTTTACAACTCTTTATGAGATTTTCTCTCGTCTCCTATGTGAAAAGCGCAATTTAGCATCAAATATTTCTTTTGGTCAAATTGTGAATGCATTGAGTTGATTCTTTGTTTACATTAGCTAAGCATTTCTTTCATGGGACCCTACAATATATTGTTGTGCGTAGTATAAACATATTATGATTTGAAACTTTTCTAACTCTATTTCTGACCATTTTTACCCAAAATCCTATTAAAAATTATTATATTCGCAACTATCAATCCCCCACTACTTCCTATTTTTCAGCATCACTTTTAGTGCACATCCAACATACGACACCTACTCATTTGATTTAGGAACAACATCCATCGTGGATTCCGCCCTTGGATCTAATGCTTAAGATGGTTGCAGGTTTGGGGGGATAAGGACCTTCCGCTATGGGCATTGACTTTTCAATTATGTTTATTGGGCCCAAGGTCAAACACCTCGTGAATCATAATTGCAGATTAATTGGTAGATGGGTCATTTCTACCTTATGGTATTAATAAAATTTTACCTTGTGGTTTTAGTACATGAAATTTTGTTGTTAAAGAATGTCACTTAGCAATGGTGGAGAGGCTAAGATTCATTACCTTCATTTTAGCTTAACTTTAATATGGTGGGATTTATGTTTTTTTGAGGGCATAAATCACTCAAGGAGAAGGGAAGAAAATGTTGCTCATAGAGAGTAGAGAATAGAAGAGGTTTTCATTTAAGAGAGTTGGTGAAAGAGAATAGTGGAGAAGGAAAGAAGTAG
Organism: Picea mariana; assembly: GCA_032191745.1. Lineage (NCBI taxonomy): Eukaryota > Viridiplantae > Streptophyta > Pinopsida > Pinales > Pinaceae > Picea > Picea mariana. Next base: position 42,891 of record JASDQU010372260.1, on the reverse strand, counting down.
AATGGAGGAAAAAGAGCTTGAAGTTTTGGAGCAGAAAGAATGCAATTCCAACAATGTGTTGGAAAAGTGAAAAAGTTAAAGAGAAGAAAAGAACTTCAGTTGTAGTGTTGGGAGAACTAATTCGTGAGAGTAAGAAAGAAAATTTCAATGTATCTATTGGGTAGAATTACAAAGTTACAACATTGAAGCCTTATCTCTTGAAGAAGAATTCAACAAAAAAAAGAATCGTTTTCCTTTGCGGGAAAAGAAGGTAAATTCCTCCCTTAGTTTCATAGGAGAAACTATTGTGAATTGTGTAAGTTCATTGTAAATCTTGGCTAAGACTCAAACTCGTAGGTAACTTATGAGAATAAGCTTGGCCCTATTGTTGTTAATTGTTGTTTTTGTCTTTATTTAATTGTTGTAGCAACAAGATCTATTGGAAACTACATGCCTTTGAAATCCCATTTCCAGGTTAATAACCAAAAACACAAAAGGAAACCTAATGTTTTTCAATGACATGTTTATGTGCATACTTATCTTTATTATGAGATTCTAGTGTAATTTGTTCTATGGTTATCGAGATTGTAGTAGGAAGAGGTGTGGTTTAGTTTACACTCCTGCAACATTTGGTATAGGAGTAGGTAGATTTCTATTATAAATTACAAATGTAGAAAAGACAAAGAAAACTTGGTATATTTTGTTATTAAGAACATGGCCATTATTTGCTAGGTAGATTTGTAGAGGAAGAGAAATAAAAAAAATCCAACTCATAGTTGGGTAGATGTTGCTAGGAAGTTGAAATTGCACATAGTGAGGTGGAGTAGAAGAAGTTGTGATCAAATCTGGTATCTTTGTGTTGTTAGTATAGTTGCAAATTCAAGGGAGAAGGTTGCACATCTCAAGTGTAAATGACACTTCAAATAATTGAAAACACTAGGAGCACTAACAAAACAAGGTCTTGTGAGGAAGATACCTTAGAAGAGTTGAGGTTAATGTCTAGGTTAAAAACCCAAGAGGCAACACAAGGATCCAATGGAAGGAAAGCACCAAATAAGTTGACTAATGATAAAACCTTATCAAGGAAAAGGCTTCGAAGAATTCAAAGAAAAGAAGAATACAGTGTGATGGAGTGAATATTGGGAAGAATGGATACCATGGAGTAAGTGAAGAAACTTTTTGCGTAGTGGAGATGGGAGAAAATGAAGCACAATGGGTTTTCGAATTCCTACCATAGTGTGAGGAGGAGGATGGCATTCAATTCATTGTTTCACATCTAGGAATGGAGATTCCTTGGAGGATATGCCCATGAGGGAAATGGAATCAATTAATTCATCTCATGTTTGTGGATGTGTATAGATGGAAGAACAAATAAGTAACCCTATTGTTGTTGCAAATGAAGAAGAGGACCATGGTGAGACCACTATAACATTTGTAAAAGTCTTTGAGGGAAAGGACAATAATGAAAGTGTTGTAAAATTGGAAAAGATTACAACCCATGGTGAGGTTGTAGAAGACGAAATGGAGGTTGAGGTCATAACCCTGTCAAGAGTTGAAAGTATAATGTACTTAACTAGAAAAAATAGTAGAACATGGAAAATATTCAAAGAAATATAAATTAGAGGAAGAAAATACATGAGATAATGAAATTAAACCTATAGAGTAAAATCCTTGTATCAATAAATCTCAAAAAGAGCAATGTCTAGGGGCCTCTTCAAGGGACAACCTCCTTTGAGTAGATATCCAATACAATAACAATCCTTGACAAATCATTGCATAGACTTCTATCTTTTTACATAGTTCCTCACTAGCACACCCTAACTACTTGTGGTCCCACCATTGATGAGTACCAACCACCTAGTAATCCATATTTAATAGATATGACCATTTTACATGAAGTAACTATCCACTAACTATATAATGGGAATTATTAAAATAAGATGGAATAGTACATTAAGTGACTAACACCAAAGTAGGGAGGCTAGGATGGGACCCAAACATGCCCTCCCCCTTCAAATACAACATTTCCTCAAGGCTAGAGGTGTGGAAATTGTTGTAAAAAATCATGTTGGATCTCAAGTGGCATCAGCCCACTGTGTATCCTTCCACTATATGAGGACTTCTCAAATTGTATGCTAGTGCAATTAGCATTCTCTTGTGGCTAGTACGTCCTCTGGATATAACCAAACAGAACACTCTTCATCAAGCTTTGGTAGGATTTTTTGAGCTCAACAATTGCCCCCCAAAAACTTCTTCAAATAGGGCACATGAAAGATTGTGTGAATCTTGAAGTGCATTGGGAGATCCAATCAATATGCAACTTGTCCAATGCACTGGATTATCTGATAGGGTCCATAGAGTTTTGGAACTAGATTCTAGGAGCCCTTTTATTTGAGAGAGGTATACTTAAATTGATGGAGATGAAGGAACACCTAGTCCCCTTATTCAAAGGAAAACTCAAAACAACGTTCATTGTATATCACTTCATTTGTGATTTTGATCCAAATCCAAATTGTCCTTAAGTGTGAGAATAATCATTGCTTGAATGTTGAATGGGAATTCCATTTCTTGAAACTTATATATGCCTTGTAAATATGAAGAGAATGAAGGGGGGTTTCGGCGATATATAGCTTCATATGGTGACATTTGGTAGCACTACAATAAGTGGTGTTGTGCCACCATTTAGCATGGAGTATGATGTAGATTGCTAGGACAACCTCCCTAAGGAGGTTGCACCACTTAGAATAGAAGTACCCAACTCAATCAAGTTGGTAGGTAGCCAAGGCATTCTCCCCAAGGAGAATACACTCAGTAATCCAGTGGTATCCAACTCAACATCTAGCCCTCAAAGGGAGCATTCCTCATTTCTATTTGTTAGCAGTGAGTAGTTATTGGTGTGTTGCATGTACTTGCATCTTTCCAGTGTTCAAGCTACATGCAAGAGTGGTTTATTGTTTCTTTCTCAGCTCATGGGCTATGTGCATCTTGAGTGAACCCTTTTGGCGAGAAAAATAGAACAATACATTTTTTATTGAGGCTATGTTATTCTCTTATTATTATTTTTGTTTCTTTTGTCCCTATATTTATCATTGTTTTAGGTTGTGTCCTTCACACTCTGGTTAGGTTTTTCCTATTTTAGGAGGTCATATTTACAACGTTTAGTATCGTAGCATATGTCCAAGCTTGTTCATTCTTTATTATTGGGTTCCTAGGCTCAGTGCCCCACCTAAAATTCTCATTTTTTAATTGTAGAAGTTTGGATCTTGTTCTTTTGGCCTGTGCCCGTCCACCCAAATCTATGTTGGCACCTATTTTCAACACACTCCTTGCTTCAATCCAGAATTGAAGTGTAATCCTTACTCTGACAAGAATATACATCAAAATATTATTCTTTGATCTTAGCCCTCCCACCTACATATCCCTTGCCATTGTTTCAAGTCAATTGTTTAGTTGTTTTTAGTTTTATTTTCTTGAAAACATTTCCCTACTAGCTCACTACATTCAAGATTGGGGATTTTCTTTTGTTCTTGGTTCACCCTAGCCTAGCTTCCTAATCCTCTAGTGGGATAGGATTTCTAAATCCCCCTCTTCTCACTACTCCCATGGCTACTCATAAAGAATCATCATTAGGGGAGACTAAATATTTGCATACAAATCTCACAAAACTACTCCATGAATTCCTAAAAAAAAAGACACAACCATCCATCTCCCAGCGAGATACCATAATTTTACTAAAATATGGCAGGAAAATGAATGTAGAAGCCTTAGATACCTAGATTCATAGCCTCAAAATGTTTTCAGACATGCCCTGATATAATGAGGCTCAACAATTTCTACTTGCCAATGACCATTTAGAGGGGATCACTCAAACTTAGTGGCAATCTCAATCTACAACACCATAAGTATACATTAAGCTCAATGAAAGATCTACTTCCAAATCTACTACAAAGAGAATCACCACTTGGGACACATTTTGTGAAGTGCTCAAACAATCTTTCTATCCCTGAGATATATATTCAATCTCATGTGCATGTGGTTATAGCTCCATCAAGTGCCTAGTCAAACAATACAACCATACATTGAGGTGTTCACACGACTCCATATTCAGCTCCAAATTCTAGATCTAGATGAGGTACTTATTCTCAAATTTAATTTTGGATTATTAGTTTTCTTTTGTTTTAAAGTTTCCTTGTTTAAAAACAACTCCCTTGACCAAGCCTTTATCTATTCCTAGTTATTGAAACAAAAACACAAAGGTTCCCCAGTTTCCAACCCTCTCAAAACCATAATCCTATTACCATCCCTAATCCTCGCAACCCTCCTACTATCCCAAGACCTTCTCCCACTCAACCTCATAACTCTAAATTCACTAGCGCTTCATCACCTGGTCCAAACTAATAGTGTCACTTCCATCAAGCCCATACACATTTTGTCACAGAGTGTCGTCTCCTCAAATTCCAAGTTGCATTCGGAGCCTTTTTCACCTTGTTCATCAATTGATATTACTATGAATTTGAGAACACCCACTACTCCCTTCCCTCCATCAAATCTAGAAATTGTTCGATTATAAAACCCTACTTGTGCAAATCCATATCTACTTCACCTAAGTCAAGACAATACCATTAAGTCTCCCAATTTCCTTTTCACTCATAATTGTTAGATTAAAGACCAAATAGCCATTATCATATTAGACAATGGGATTCAAAAGAACCTTATAGCCCGTGACTTTGTGTAACATTTACAACTTCCAACAACTCCCCATCCCTCTTCATACAATATCGATTAGGTACAACAACATGGTCATCATCTGCTAATTAATAAATGATGTGTCATAACTTTTTCCATTGGACCCTTCCAAGACATTGTGTTCTCCACTTGCTTGTTCTGATATGATCCACGGCCTCCCTTGCCAACAACAAATCAGGGCTCTTTATGACACTCACTGTAATACCTATACTCTCTTCAAAGATTACACAATGTCCTACAAATTAATTGTCTCTATTATTCTGCTTTCTCTCCCTAATGCAATTCAATAGCTAAGCCTCCAAAAATGTCTCTCCTTACACGTTTTTTCTCTCACGGGTACAACACCTCCCTTTACCTCACTATCCCTATTTTTATGGATTTCATCTTGTATGAGTGCATGGTTCAAAATTGAACCTCAATCTCTCTTCGTCATGTTAATTGTGTTGGAATATGTAAGTCTCACTTGTCTTTTATTGTGATCATATCTATGATTATTGGCTATTATTAGGTAGATTTGGTTCTATTTAGAGAATCCATTCCTAGTCTTTAGAAAGTGGTTGGAACTAGTTGGATTTGAGATATTCTCACCAACTAGATGCTTTGATTGGTGTGAGGTTGGGATATTTGCTCAACCAAGAAGATTGTGAAATCAAACCTACTCTCCCTCTTACATTTCCCAATATGGTATCAGAGCAAGACTAGGCCTAACTCCCTCACGGTAATCTAACGGTAATCTAGTGTAGAAGTAAATTAGCATAGGAGAATAGTTTCTTGTTGTTGTGAGTGATATGAGACTTTGTTTGTCCATCCATACGTGTTTTGGTATACAGTAGATGTGGTTTGGCAGGCGGGAATTGATCCTTGGTCGTCACCCACTATGGGATGTCAAGGATGAGGGGTTCTATAGCCTGGGAGATGAGCGTTTTCCCAAATGGAGGCCCTGCATGAAGAAGCGGAATAAACGAGCCTACATGAAACCGAAAGGTCCATACTGCTGGATCCAACACACTCCTGGTGATCCCATACCACACATTAGGCCAAATGAGGGCAATGTCCGTGGAAAAATCATCGCAAACAGATGGAGCACAGAGCTATTTTTTATCGGAAGAAGATAAAAAAATGGAGTTGGATATGGTGCTGTGATGTTATTCACATTTGGACTCCATCCGGGAATGATGATTACGTGGGAAATATGACTGTTAGTGCAATATATATGGTTAGGTGACTTCTGATGAATTTTTAACTAATACAGGAATAGAATTGGCATGATGCAAGCTCCCCACACTCTGCATTTCTAGTACGTATATGGCCTCGAAGAATTTTCGTGATTTGTTGGGGTTATGTTGCTTGATGTTACTGTGATACCCATCATTCTATCAAACAGTCTGTGGACTGCAAATCCGCTTGGTCGTGTGAGGAGTTGAAGCAAGGAGGTCGTGCAATGGGTATGCAATACGGATGTGTTTGCAAGACCGACGACGGCACAAATCACTGCTAGGTTTTATGCGACGAGCATTGCTGTATATGTATGGAGCATCGTTGTTTGTGTGTGGAGAGATGGTATCTGAGCTGCTATAGCCTGAAGAGGTCATAGAAGACGCAGGTGCAGGGTGCTGGAGAGAGGTGTGTGTCTCTCTGTCATGCCCGACAAGCACTAAGTCCAAGCCCAGCTCATCTACAAGATTGCTTCCCTAGTTCTAACCCTCGACCTCTCCCTTGCTCGGCACTACTTCCAGATGACCATGGGTGAGGATCTGAGTTAACAATAGGGTTCATGGCAGATTGGAGGGATGGAACCCTTTTTTGGTCCAAGATAAGTACCCTGCCAAGAGCGTTAATCTTCACTTTGTGGATGTTTATCTCAAAGAGCTTTCTAAATTTCCACCGCTTGAGATAGACACGTTTGTCCTGGTATTTGAGCCCCTTTATTTTGTTCTGGCCAAGTTTCCTCATAAGATTTTGGTCAGCAGAGTGAGGCATAATGTGCCTTTTGGAATGTGGTGAGGAAGTGGAAGCTTTCTGCAAAGACGAAGCCTTCAGTTGCAGTTGGTGACTCAACTCAGCAAGTAGATGATAAAATGGAGATTATCAAAGAAAACAGAGTCTAGATGAAGTGATTTGTCAAAAGGAAATGTGAAGGAAACTCGATAAACCTAGATCCAAGTTTCACAAGAAGTAGATCTGTGAGGTTGTATCGATGGAGAATCCATCAATGGTGATCTGAAAATATTTGACCAATTTGACAATTGCCGATGAAAGTGTGAAAACTCCAAAGAAGTGTGAGTAAATGTTTTGGAATTAGAAGAATTTTTATTGAGATTAGCTAACTCAATTGGAAATGTAGTGGTTTTGGTAGAATTAGCTACTCTAACAAATCCTACGTGTATCCAAGACTTTGAATTGACATTGATTGAAGGTCCAAAGGTCAAAGACGCACATGAAGACTCCAAACACGTAAACAACTACATAGGAGGAAGATGATATTATCTCTTGCTGATGAGTTGAAGTCCTGCTTAGAAATATTTTGTGATGTATAATCATTCCTTATTTGGCGTGGTAATTGGAAAGGAAGTTTAACTACACGTTACCCCTAATTGTGTATTGATGGTAAATTGTTTGATGAATTGACCTAAGATTGATTTGGATGACTAGTTGCTCAATCTTTACAGCCATGGTACTAGTGTTTGGCCCAAAGGTATGGTTGGTTCCCAACTGGCATGATTTTGACAATTATATAAGTGAATGGAGGAGCATAAACATTTTTTGGTTTTGTGATAGAAGCGAGTTGCATTGTTCTCGTTGGAGAAACCATGATTTGATAGCAGACATAAGTTTGAGTTGGAATGGTAAGCATGAATAACATAGATGTTGTTCTGATTAACAACAAAGATATTAGTCCAAGGGAAGCTAGTGACAGTAGTTGAAGTGTGGAAGCAACAGAAGTGTGGATGATTGTAAACAAACAAGGTAAATTATGTGAGTTGTGTTAAATAAAATAGACTCATGACCATATCTTAATGTGAGTCACACATTGTTTTATAGCAAGTCTATGATGTAATGCTTATTAATTTGATGTATTGGTCCTTAAAATGTTTGATTATGTACCTGTTATCTTCATGGGATGGAGTATGTAATGTATGTACCTATATCTATGTAACATATAAAGGGCATATCATTGTAAGACCTGACTAGGCACACATACCCCTTTTTCATGTATCCCTATTGATTTGTAGTGTAGAAACCTCTATTATAGAGTTTGATAACACTTGTAAGAGTGAGCCATGTCATGGGTCGGTTGCATGCTTTATGAGTGGACTCTATGAGGTGCCTAGAAACCATGAGTTTTACATTCAGGGAGAGTTCATCAAGAGGTTGAATGAACCATGTACCTAAAGGGCATCCTACTAAACCGACGGTTGCAGCGATTGATGACCCATGCATTCTGGTGGATGGTTGTCTCTTTATATGGACTTTGACAGTTTGATTATGCATGATCGAGGTACAAAGAGAAAGTACTAGGTTGAAAAAAACAAAGATTTTGTTGATTAGGAGGTGCATCGATTCAGAGGACTTTGTGATGATGAAGACCTGACCTTGTGATGGTAAAGACAAGTAGTCATTAAGGGGGAGGGTTGGAATATGTAACTCCCACTTTCCTTTTGTTGTGATCATATTTGTGATTATTGTTCATTATTAGGTAGATTTGGTTCTACGTAGAGAGTCTATTCCTAGTCTTTAGGAAGTGGTTGGACTAGTTGGATTTGAGAGATTCTCTCCAACTAGAAATGCTTTGATTGGTGTGAGGTTGAGATATTTTCTCAACCAAGAAGATTGTGAGATAAAGGTAGTTTTTTTATTTTGAGACAAACCATGTGTATTTATATGTACTCTATTTCATAGTTTAATAGAGTGTGCACAATTTTGGTGTGTAAGAATTATATCTAATCTCCCTCTCACATTTCCCAATAAATTGTGATAAATTATACAAATTCATTCACTACTCTCCATGGTGCTTAATTCAATGTCAATTTCTAATCGAATAATGATATAGTTGTTCTGAAAAAAATATATTCACACAAATAGTTTTCCACTCGTATGTCATTGATTTGTGTCAATCTGTTGTCGGGACCTGTGTAATAACCAGTGGTTTTGAGAGTTGGTTTCTTGACTTGCTTATCTAGCTATTGGAATTACCTAACGAAAATGCCTTACACCCTCAACGTTTTATTCAATCCAATGGGAAGTTGTACACACACATATAACAATGTTATGAATTCTCGCTTGAGATTCATTCATATCAATTGATTGGTTAAATTCAACAACCAGAGGACTCGAAACCATCCATTTATTTGTCTCAAAAGGGAGATTGAGAGATGTGGTAAAAGATTTATTGTTGTAATGGATTTTCCCTAGACAAAGTGACAATTCTAATTCTTGGTAATCTGCAATTACTCCCTATTGAGCGCTCAACAAACCCTAAAAAGCTTATGTCAATTTTTACTTTTTGGGTACCACTTGATCTTTGCCCTCTTTGATTCATCTTCATTGTGAGAAATGTTTTGTCTTCGCTTATTATCATGACTCTCATCAGTTATTCAGGTTTGTTTTATCTTATGAAACCCCATGACTTAAAAACCCTTAACGCCTAAATAAATAATCAAAACCCAAAACACTTCACCCGACACACTTAGATTCGACATCAGAAGGAATTCAAAGAAGAAAAAGATCCACTCGGGAAACCTCAGTCACCGAGCGTCAATCTCCATCGACATCGGCAAAAGGAAGTTTTGTTTGCAAATTTTTTTCATAAGGATACTGTCGATAGTCGATTCCTCTTCGGCATAGGTAAAAGACGAGGGGAATAGACATTAACAAAGAGAGAAAAGATATCCATGATAGCCGATACCCGACACGCTTATCGAAATTGGGGAAGACCTAAAAGGATAACAACGAACATTTTTACCATGCTAAAGAGTTTTCCCGATCATCAATCCCTGATGCATTTCGGCATCGGGACTTTTTCGAGGAAGCTAATCCGAAGAAAAACATGTGATAGGTTTATCCCTGATCATCGACCCTAGATATATTTTAGGCATCGGCAAGACAAGGTTTGTTTTAGAACACACAACATAAGGAAAGTCCCGACTCCAATTAATACACGTGAATTAGGTCATTGGTCTTCAATGCCACGTGTCTTTTCCAGATTGGAGAACCATACGGTCTAAGTTTTACCCCGAGTCATTCTTGGTTCCCTAGGTCCAAGTCGCACCTCCGAGTCATCTTTTACACAACAACATTGTACGATGAGATTGATTAGCATCAGATATTTTGCGAGGGACATCAACGAAAACGGTCATAGCACATTCCCGATGCTCGATCCACCCACTAAAAAAGCGACACGATGGGACGTTTTAGCATTAGATATGATTAGATTTTGAGCATTTAAGGGGCTAATTAATACCAAATCCCGCATTACTTTCTACCTCGTGTGCCAATCAAAATGGTTGTTTAAAATCACTGATAGACCACATCACCCTCGCGCCTCTGCCATCAACCCATGACAAATTTAAGTTGCAGAGATTCAGTGGCATATTTGTTTAAATTTCACTCATCACCCGAATTAAATCGCTAATGCGACACGGTAAGTTCTTCCTTGGTTTAAATTCTCTTGAACCATTGTAAACGAAATCATTCTGCACACAAGGAAATTCAGAGGATCCAGAGAAGCGAGACGAGTAATTCAAAGGCTGGAGAGATCCCGTGAGTATCAAAATAACTATATTTTAGCAAGCTTCACAAGTACGTATCTGAGTCTGTAAATTTTACATGGCTACAAATTATATGTTGCTTATTCGGCTTTGTTCTTTACATAGTCTCTGAAGGTTTATTTTTATTGCAAGAACAATGCCTCCAAGAAATCCAACCACTAGACAATCGTCAAGGGTGTTGAATCTGAAAGAACCAGAGTTAGGTGAAGGATCCTCTCCAGGGGTCGCAAAACAATTGGAATACACTCTGAGACTAGAACCTGTCATCAAAACAACAACGAAGAAAGTTTTTATTCAGCCTCCGGCCTTTGGAGATACAGAGGCAAGCAGATGGACTAAAGCGGCACTCCCACATTGGGGGGAGCTCTTTAAAAATATCAGCCGAGAGGAATACCCAGAATATATCCCACACAGTGACCCAGATGTAAGAGCACTCGACGACGATATGTTGTTGAGCATCTGATGATCGTACCTGCATATGGTTGCGAGAAGAACCCCTATTTTTCCATGTATTAAAGTTCTAAAATGGCTCATCGACCACACAAACACATATAAATTCTTAATCAACGATGAAAATTATGGGTGTGTCGGTGTGTCGAGGTGTTCCTTCCGGTAGAGGTCCAGAAATACTACAAACTCCGAGACCTCGAGGAGCAGCTAAATAGAGATTTCGTCATGAAATTCTACAAGCGCCACGACACCAGCCAGGTGATGGCCTCATGGTGGAGGGAATATAATAAATACACCAACCGGAGCACTGGATGGTACCAGATGGCCAATTTAAGGGAGCCATACATCTACTTGATGTCTCTCATCTGCCGATTATATGGAGAGAAGCACTATTCCAGGTTTTCAGAGGCATGGATGCCCTTAGCTTACACAATGGCAATCTATGGGAGTGATTTCAACTGGGGAGCGATCATTTCTAAACAATTGAGCATATGTATCCAACAGGATCAGACGTCAAAGGAAGGAGAGATACTAGCCTTCTACATGGCTTCATATCTGCTCGATGTCATGTGCTCCCAAAACATCTTCATCATCATGAATCTAAGTTGGCATGTTGCAGAGCTTGTGGTCCACGTTTATTTCAGAATCCTATGGGAGAAATTGTACAATAACTCTTACTCCCTCATTTGTGATGAATTCATCACATGAATTTATTTCATTCTTTTTAAGAAAGAATTCCCGAGACTATCGGCTGCGGCCAAGAATATGATATCAAAAGTAGGCCACTAGTACTTGGACGAGCGCAACACCTACAGCAGGGTATTTGGGGCCACCAAAGTGCCACATCTCCTGTCATCTCATGTCCCAAACTAGCTTGTAGTAGGAGAAATATTCTACCAGACCATCTTGCAAGGCTACAACGCTACCTTGGTCAAGGACAAGAAGCGGGCGTTCATACCATATGGTTTCCATGTAGGTTTCTACTTGGTGAAGGACACTGCTCAAGCCAAACAAGAAGGGTTGAGCCAACTAGAGTTCATATTCTATACATGTCGATTCTTCAAGCACGATCCAAAGGGTCTGGACTTGAAACATGCTTCACAAGTGCCATCCTAGTGGTCGTACGCCCACAACAAATTTGAGGATGAAGTCTTCACATAAAATTTCCAAGACTGGGATGAGGTGGTGGCAAGGATGGCTGACCCGAACATGACTAGGTTCAATTCCATCATCTTGGATGAACAGGCGACGACCATAGAGAAATCGGCTCAAGAGGCTCTCAGATATAGGGAAGAATAGATAGCGGTAGAAGCAACAAAGGTTCCCCTTGTAGCTCTGGTGCAGAATAGAGGTTTCCCTATGACACAGGATGCACAGGAAAGGGGGTTGCTCATTATAGAATAGGCTTAATGAGTAATTGATCAGCTGCAAGATGAACCAGACCTCATAGGAATGACAAGGTCCCTTACCGACAACCCATATGAAAGCCAGGTAGGCCCAGGCAACCTTGAACTAATAGACATTGATGAAATCACCGGGTTAGATAACCTTGAAATCACAATGCCACAGGCTAGATCACCGAGGGATGTTCCATCTCAGCCGGAGATAGCTGGAACATCAGGGAGAACAAGTGCACCAAACCACCTCCGCGAATTGATAAACATCTATGATGATGAAGAGAGCCCAAAGGTATCCCTGGTGACCCCTATACAGATCATAGAGGAAAAGGAGCTAGAGAAGACATCTTCCCTAGCTCCCAACGCTCAAATTCATAGCCCTTCACACAATGACCAGGAGGTCGAAAGTGTCTTAGACACTGAACCACTCAATGTACCAGAAACTCAAAAGGATAGCCCGACAGACGAGCCAGGGTTGGGCGAACAAAAGGAAGAAGCTTCACAGCAGGAAATCGACGTCTCAATGGTCGATTATTAAGTAAGTACCAAGCCTACCCCTAAAGCCTCAATTTCAATCAGTATTCAACTTCCTGATGAGAAAAAAACAAAAGCCAAACCTTTGGAACACATGGAGGAAGTTCAAGAACCCAGTCTTGAACAAATATATACCATCGGGAGCCTGGGAAATATGCTCACTTTGGCGGATCAACAAATCCCCAAACCCATGGATGAAGTCGTTGACATACATGTCATCACTTATGACAGGAAAAGGAAATCTATCATGCAGAGAACCACCAAGAAGAGGAGGATCACTCTAGATCGCTCCATCCTTATCACCATGGAGGAAAATTTGATCAACACAGAGCATGCCAAGACATCCAAACTTATTGACACAGGGATGGAAATCATAGATGCCACCCTAGACAAAGTGAAAAGGGATAAAGAGGAGTTCGTTGATGCTCTTAAAGAATTGGAACACTTGCGCCACTTAGAAAAATATTACTAGGACACCACACATGCCATGGTGTTCCTAAGGAGCGAATTCCATAAGACCTACAACAAATTTACAGATGAACGACACCTATTCACTACAAGGATAGTTGAGCTTCAAGAAGACACCCTCATGGCACTAGCGACGTGCAAGGATATGGAGAGGTTGTAAGAGAAATCACACAAATTCATGGAAAGGATCGACTATATCAACGCGGTGCAACAGGGCTGAGACACCGAAGAGAACAACATCCGGGTGCTAAGGGAAAGCAACATCGACCTCATAAGTAAATCGACCGAATATTGGGTTAAAATGGCTCAGGAACCTCATCATTCAATCCAAAATAAACGGGCCAAGTGCAAGAAAATATGGACCAAGATCAACCAGGTAATAAGAGACATTGGTCTCCCCGAATTCGACAGACCCAATGACTTTTTCAACTTACGTGACATAGTCAAATCGCACGCCAAACATGACTCATCATGGGTTGAGGAAATAGAAAAGGTGGAAGACATGGCACCAGGATGGGTGCAATAGTTCATGGAGCACCCGATCAAATCTTGAGCCATGTTGCAGCAGTTAAGTGCCAGAATAGTCAAGTATCGAGCACGAGTAGTAGACATAAGAGATATTCTTTCAGCCCTAATGGAACAACATAGATTCCCGTATGCTAACACATGCGAGGATCTCTTTGTCAAATGGTCAGAGTATGAGAAGAGTCATCCACTCAAGTGAGATCATGTGATGACTCTTAGAAAGACCAATAGAGTAAAGCGCATGCGGCAAATTTTGTTTTAATTAGCTACACTTTAATAGTTATTTTTAGTTAATAGTATGTTATAAATAGGAGGATTGACCTATTAGCAAAGGGTCGATGGTTGTTGCAAAGACCCTCATTTTTTTTATTTGTAAAGAACTATTTCGGAGCTGCCTTAATTGAGAAATCTTGTTTAGGACCAGAGACAAGTTTGTGTTTTTTTATCAAAAGCATGTATGATTGGATATGAAGAGGAACTATTTCTAATTTTATCACATGAATGGATGTTGTAACGAGTAAGAACTTCTGAAACCATTTATAAGTTATCTGATGCAATGTTTTATAGTTCTTATCTTTCATGATGAAAAGTAGATCGTTGTGTCAATATGTGATTGATCATTAGAGTTAAGGAAACTATTTTTCTTTCCATCATTTATTGCATGAATGTTTTCTTTTGATAAATTGTATCTCAACCAATAATTGGAACACCAACAGGTTAATATATTAGTACTAGGCCTGTGGTAGAGAATCATTATCTACATCCTAGAGTGAAAGGGTTATCCCAAGCTCATCCATCTCAAGTAGTTAAGCTTTCCCACTTTGTTACCTAGATGGTTTATACCGGATTTTATCTTGTATTGGTCCCACCTGTAAGAGAAAATACAAAAAATAGAACGTTTGAACTGAAAGAGAAGTCTTCACAAGAAAACATAGATCCCATTGATTGATTGGCCAGATCGCAAGATATGGAGAACCATTCCACCATTAAACATTGTAGAGTCTAATTGGGCCTCAATGGCGGGTTTGGTTCCTTCTGTTGATTTAAAGGGATCTAGGAACCCTCAACAGAAATAGCTCTAGAAGGAGGGCCTGAAGAATGAATGGCTGACAATATTTTTAACAAAATCTTTCGCTCAACCTATAGATTCAAAATATCCCACATGCATGGCTAATCATTCCCAAGACATCCCACACACACTGAGTACTCCTTAAATGAGTAACTCACCCCAGCACAAGGAAGAACATTTTCTCCCTAATATACCGTATGCTCTTCCTCATGAGGAATTGAACCAATTCAAAAGAATCACAAGAGCTTACACCCAACAAATTGGTGCATTGCCCTTAGCTTCATTACTTCCTCGAAGAAAAAAAATAAGCAGACTAGTGGTCAAGTCCCCCAACCAAGTTTTTGTGCACATAGTATAAGACTTGATATATTTCGCTCTCACTAAAATCAAACATCCTCTTAACCTAATCCCCAAAACATCGGCCGAAAACTACTCTGAGCCCGACGGATTTTTTGAAGAGGAAGGTTTTAACTCAAAAAGATCTGAAGACATGGAAGATAACAATGACCATGATGAAGAAAGGGGAAAACCACCTCAAAATAATCAACCTTGGTTGTCCATAGATGCTTTGTGATCTGGAGTATTTTCAACACGAAATGAGATCGGAGATATAATAAAGAAATGCGTAGAGATATCACAGATATTCAATAATATAACAAAAATATATCAGATATGCAACAATAAACACAGATATATAGTAATACATGATTTCTATTAATGAAATAAATGTACAGAGACTATAAAATACAGAGTGAAAGACTCGATAGAATGGTGGCAGCTTATCTTTGAGAAGAGATGTGACGGCTACTCGCATTCCCAACAAGATGATTACAATGAGGCTCTAAAGGCATTTTTACAATAAACAAGAATGTCAAAAGTCCTAGACATCCAAAAACCTAA